>JAJPUD010011854.1:0-22772 GCA_023553655.1 Myrmecobius fasciatus
CCAACTTATACTAATTATACTAATGTGATGAATGTTTGAACTATATAAACCATACATGAACATTGATCTCAGTTTACAGAATTACTTAATCATTGTTGGAAAAGAACCTCAGATGTCATTTAATCTATCTCTTATTGAAAGCACAAATCATCTCCTCAATATCACTAACAAATGTTTATTATAAACCTTCCCCTTAATCTCCAATGTTAGAGAATGAACCATCTTTCAAGGTACCTCATCCATTTAAAAAATTGTTAATATTTCTAATTATTAGGAAACACTGCCTTATATTTAATCAATATTTTTCTTTGTCTATCCCACACTCATCCTAGTTTTTGCTTTCTGGGGTAAAGCTAAACAGATCTAATATCTCACATAAGTTAAGCCAAAAAATCATGTCAGCAAATGCTTCCAAGAACATGTTTTGTGCCAGGCATTGTGCTAAGCACGACATATGATATCATACATTATGATATCACTTTTTGTTCTAGTTTCATGTAAAAGCTTTAATATGCAAACTGTTCTCCATAGTGTCAGTCACAGGACAGGAGCCAGAAATTATTAAAAGGCTTTTTCTTCTTTTCCATTTATGGATTCAGTGACAGAATATCCAGAAACACATAATTTAATTACTACACAGATGCTATAATAATCTAAATGATATTGCTATAGATTAATGTAGTACAAATAGATACAGATATGTGATACATATATATCATATATATAACATATAAACACACACACAAAATAACCATTTTTTCTGATAAAAAGGCCAAATTTTACAATTCTTTCCCAGCTTGTTTTGCATGATCAATTTTCTGTTGTTTGATTTAAAGAGAGAAAAAAGGATATGAAAAAAATAGTCACACTGTAGGCATGAAACTGGCTTTATAGTGTATTTTTAATGAGGTAATTGAAAAAAATCTCAGTATAAATACTTTTACTTCTGTAATCTGTTGAGGCAAACATAGGAATGATAATTTTTTTTGAATGAAATAAATGGAAAGACATGTTTTAAGAGCTTACAATATACCAGATATAGTGTACTTTTGGTTACAGACATAAAACAGACAGATAGTATCCTCAAGGAACTTAGATTGTAATAGCAAAAGATATCACATATAAGGAAGAGTGGCTTGGAAAAATATAATCTGGGGAATGTAGGTTTAGGAAGTTGATGTCTAGGGCAGTCAATTGATAACCACTTTCTTCTTTTTTTTTCCTTTCTGTCCCTGTTCAATTTTCTTTTTTTTTTATTATTAAAACTTTTTATTTGCAAAACATATGTATGGGTAATTCTTCAACATTAACCCTTACAAAGCTTTCTGTTACAAATCCCCCCCCCCACTCCCCACCCCTCCCCTAGATAGCAGGAAATCCACTACATGTTAATTATGTTAAAATATTTGACAAATCGAATTTATGTATACATATTTCCAAACTTATAATTGTTGTGCAAGAAAAATCGAATCTACAAGAAAAACAATCAGAGAAAGAAACACAATGCAAGCAAACATCAATAGAGAGCATGAAAATGTTATGTTGTGGTCCAGACTCAGATCCCTCTCTCAGGGTGTATATGGCTTTCTTCACTGAACAATTTGAACTGGTTTGAAACATTTCATTGATAACCACTTTCTAGAAGAAATGGTACTATTGATTTCTTTATTGTTTCAAGAGCAAGGGAAAAAATGAGTCATATATGACAGAAAGCAGATGTCCACGTTGTCCAAAAGGCTGACTGGAATGGCTATGAAGGTTTAGCATTATCTGGAGCTAAGGGCAACTAGTAGATAAAGCAGGTTAAATAACACATACTCAATCAAGATAGTTGGTTCCTAGGAAGGGATCTTCACAGATGAATGAGAATAGGAGCATGAATTTTGAAGGTCGAAAAGTTTACTATAAAGGGCATTCATTCAGGGAGGGTGAAGAAGAATAGCAACTGCAAATACAAGAAAATATTGTCTAGGTGCCTAGTAGGAATATGAGGGTATGGCTATCTTTTCCTATGATTAGATACAATATCTAAAAACCCTCAGAAACAACGAACAGTTGTTTGAATAGATTCTCTTTGTGAGGAATGGATAAGAATCTACTAATTATAAATATACAGGTTAGTCTACTTGGCAACCATGAGTACCAATGATCACTTACCAAATTTTATATCCTTTAGAACATGCCATATTATCCCAAGGGAAAGTGGGGGTTCCTCTCAATACTGAGGAACATGGAAATCGTAAACAATGTTCATGTTCATTAATCATTCTTTCAAATGTCTGCTGAAGAAAGTAATGACTTCATTGGTTCTCCTAAAAGTCCAATTGTAAAAGTAATTAGTGAAACAGTGGCCTTTCTTTTAGTTAGTTGAATGATTTAAACCAGGTGCCTGCAAATTATAGTCCACCCTGTAGTTGTTTGCCAATCTCTAGTCTAGACTGAACTGGACTATTAAAAGAAACCTTTTCTCCTAAGGAGGGGAAAAAACTGAGAGACACAAAAGTGTAGGAAAGAAAATATCTGAGAGTTCTGTGACTTAATGAGAGGGACATGACTAGGAGCCACCAATAAATAATGCTACTTTTATGACTATACATAGTCTCCTTTTTAATTACACTGAAAAGGGGAGAATTGAATGAAATCATGACAAGATTTCAGCTTTAAAGACTCATTCCATGGTTTTTGAAGAGTAAAATTCTAAGCTCAGCTACGTTTATCTGGCAGAAAAATTTTATTTTCTGATGTCAACAAAATTAGAAACAAGACCTATAACTTTCTTAGGCATTCTTCAAGTGTTTGAGAATTTTTATTATCTGTGGGTGATGAAATTTAATACTAGTTTATATTCTTAGGAGGAGCTGGGCACATTATCTTCACATATACCTAATCATTGTTACTGCTGATGCTGCTCCCCTCAAACCTTGTGTGTTAATTAGAAGAACCAATGAACTACTCAGTAGTTTTTAATATTAAAAAACTCATCAAATATTTACATGGGCTGTAAGCCGAATTAAAATTATATTTTCAACAATTGAATTTTGGGTTTTTTCTTTGCTTGCAGCTTAATTATACAACTATACTACTCATTTCTTAGATTTAGGTGCCTCACAGTAACTTAGAGGACTAATTGACAGTGGACCCTTTGCCCCAGAGAGTGGCATAGGTGAGTTCAAGGCAATGGTGACTGCACCAAGTAAAGAAACTAGAAATGTGCTCAATATGCATTTAATGGGATACCATTATATACGTATACATTGTTGGTGTTATGTGCTTTGCAATTTTGAGTGGTGTCATCACACAAATCATTGGGGGACATCCACAACAAATCATTCAGTCCTCTAGGAAACTTCAGATTTATACTTCTTTCAAAACACATCTAGGGCAGCTAGGTGGTGCAGTGGATAGAGCACCAGCCCTGAAGTCTGGAGGACCTAAGTTCAAATCTGTCCTCAGACACTTAACACTTCCTAGCTGTGTAACCCTGGGCAAGTCACTTAACCCCAAATTGTCTCAGGAAAAAAAGCATCAGACAGGACAATTTTCTTTAGTATTTTAGTGAGTTATTTGCTATACTTCTTAATTCTGAATTTTTTTTTCTCTCTATCTTTTACATTTCTCATTTTAGCATATCAGTATACCTTTTAGTCTGAATATTTTGTTGTGTGAAAAATCTTACCATTGTAACCTGGAAAATCTGTGAAATCATCAAACAAAAATATCAAAAAATATCAAACTACTAATAATGGTTTTAAGTTTTAAAAATTAATAATTATCTTGTTTAAAAATAATCTTGTTTAAAAAGGTTTACAAAGAACATTACATGAATTTCACATGATTCTCACATTTATGAAGATCTGATATTATGGATATCATTTTCTCTCTTTTATAGATAACAAAACTGATACTGAGAAAAATAAAGTGACCAGCCAAGTATCATACAGCTAGGAAGCCATTGAGGCACGATTTGAAGTTTGTTTTTCTTGACTTTAAGTTTAACAAACAGAAATGCATTTGCTTCACAGAAATCCATTCACAAAGAAAAATAAAAGAACATTACAAGATGCAGATTCCTTTCTGAACTTCCCTCTAGACAATGTAGACTCCTTGTTCTTCTTGGGCAACTAGGTGGTACAATGGATAGAGCACTTGACTTGGAATCAGGTAAACCTATCTTCCAGAGTTCAAATATGGTCCTTAGACAGTTACCAGATGTTAAGTCACTTAACCTTGTTTGCCTGTCTTACTTATTTGCCAAGAAAATTCCAATTGGGGTTATGGGGTTATGAAAAGTTAGATGTGATTGAAATGACTGAACAATAGCAATGTTGTCCTTCTTGCCCTACATGAGATGTTTACACCTGTCTTGTGTTGCTCTCCTGCCCAGTGATGCTGAAGGTACACAAGACTATAGCTGGGCATTTCCTTATTTATTTCCAGGTCACCCATTCACGGGAACCCAAAGACTGAAGCCCTTACATAAGTGTATGTAAAATACATGGAAATGGAAATACTACTTCATACAAAAGGATTCCTGAAGGATATCTTTTTTTTTTGCTTAAATTATATTTATCTAAGTTTTATTATATTTTAGTTAATTTTATTCAATATTCCCCAATGATATTTTATTCCATTTTGTCCTGGGACTATGGGCCTCATAGAGTTCATGTGTTTTGAGTGTTTTGGCTACATTTTTGATACTTCTGCCTTATATCAACCTTATCTGGGCCATAGCCTATCCAAGACTGGTCATTAGCCGAGAATAAATAACTACTGGCTCTTCATTCACTATCACCACTCATGTAGCCAAGTGGGAACTTTCCTCATCATTATTCTTATTCATTTTAATGTGATTAATCTGTTCTAAGAGAATATAATGGGGCAGTGTGTGAGTAACAGAGAGTATGTTAGCCTTGGAATCTGCCAAGATAGCGTCATATTTTGTTTTTGATCTTTATAACATATATGACTAGTAATTCATAAGTTAGCTTTAGTTTTCTCATCTGTAACACATAGATATATGTACAACTGACTTACCTAGCAGAGGGCCAATGAGATGGTGTTCTGTAAATCTTAAAATAAATACCACTTATCTGTCAGTCAGGATGTTTTGCTATTTAACATTTTATCTTCGGTTGTTTTTAGCCCACTTCAATATCAATGAGAATGAGGGCATTTATCATACATTTTAATAACGATAATTCACATTTGCCTGGTCCCCTGTGCTTTACAAACACTAAAAAAATTTATTTCCTTTTGTCCTCAAAATAGTTTTGAGGGAAATGAAGTACATATTTCTATCTGTGAGACTTTAGACAAGACATAGCTTCTGTGGGTCTGTAATCAGTAAAGTGAAAGAGTTCTCTGGGTGTTATAATGGAAAGAACATGGCTCTGGAAGCAGAGGACCTGGCAGAATCAAGGACCAGCAAACCACTGGTGACTTACAAATGTGACCTTGGGCAAAGCAACTCTTCTCCCTGAACAAAGGTCTTCTCATCTGTACAGTGAGCAGATTGGGCTTGACAGCTTCTCAGATCTATTTCAGCCCTGGATGTTTGAACCTCTGACTAAATGATTTCTAGTTTGCCTTCCAACTCTTTATACTTAATAATAATTCAAATTTATCTCACATTTTCCACAAACTTCTGGATTCAGAAGATCTGGGTTCAAATATCATTTCTGATCCTTATTACCTATTTGACCTTAGTAAGTCACCTGACCTTTCTGGAACTCAGTTTCTTGATTTATAAATAGAAGGGTTGGCGACTGAATTTCCTTCCTGTTGCAGATGATGGAGCCTTCCAGGGCTGTTTATATTGCACCTACTGGCTCTTATATTCTTCCCTAGGAGAATACTCAGCGGTGGAGAGAAATACTCCCATCATATGTACAAATAAAAATTAAGGGATTTTCCCCATTAACATTCATTGCTTCTACCTTCACAGGATTTTCCTAATGATTTAGAAAACAAAAGGTTCAGTATATATGAAAAAATCGTAAAGGTATACCTGGTGAGCTAGGATTTGAAAATAATTAATGGAGAAGAAATGAGAAAGGGAGGGGGGTTTTATTGGATTGATTCCTGGCCACCCTCAACTATTTCCTAACTATGAAAGTTGCTAAATTCATTAGAATAGAATTGGTTTGAAGTGAAAAGGGATGAAATTTATTAAAAAGGGCAAAATAAATAGAGTTTGCTATTAGGTTTCTCTGCAGATTCTCCTCTCCATAGTAGTATTGCCAGCTTCCTAAAAACAGCTGGCTTCTGCTGAATGTTTGCTCTCTTTTTAATTGTTCTTTGCCGGTTCTTTCCCTGTGAGGAGAGCCCAGCATGGGAGCTGGCACTGAGGCCCGCCTTGAGAGGAAGTTACTCTGCCTTCTGCATGATCATAGACCAGCGCTAAAAGGCATAGGAGCTGAAGGGTAGCTGCTGAGTCTCTCCCCCCAACATAAACAGAATGCTGATGAAAAGAGTATATAGATGGAAAGATGAATACCTAGAGCCCAACGGGAGGAAAAACTGGCCAAGTTTTCAAGATTCTGAGAAAATTAAGAGAAAGGGAAAGAGGAGAGAGAGGGAGAGGAGGAAGAGAGGCTGAGAGAGGGAGGGGAGGAAGAGAGACTAAGAGAGGGTAAAAGGAGGAGTAAGGGAAGGAGAAAAAGAGAAAGAAAGGAGAGAGAAGAAGAGAAGGAGAAAGAGATTAAGAGTGAGAAAGAAGGAGGGAGGGAGGGAAAAGAGAGAGGAAAAGAAAGAAAGAAGAGAGAGGGAGAGAAGGACAAAGGGAGGGGAAGGAGATTGAGAGAGAGTAAAGTACCAAGGGGGATTGAGCAATTTAGAGAAGGGGGAAGAAGAGAAGGAAGAAGGGAGACAGGAAGGGAGAGGGGAGAAAATAAGGGAAGTAGGAAGAGAATTTGAGAGAGGAAGAAAGAAGTGGAGAAGATTGGGGAGGGAGAGAGATACAAGATAGAGAGACACACAGAGGGAGACACACAGAGAGACACACAGATACATACAGAGAGACAGAGACAAAGACAGACACATAGATACACAGAAATACAGAGACACAGAGACACAGAGAGAGACACAGAGGGAAATACACAGAGGAGAGAGGCACAGAGATTCAGAGAGAAACACAGAGACAGAGACAGAGATAGACACACAAAGAGAGATGAGAGAGACACAGTGAGAGAGACACACAGAAAGACCCACAGAGAAAGACATACAGAAACAGAGAGAGAACATTTATCTTAAAGAATTTTACATTCTACTGCAAGTTTACTATGTTGCTCTGAAATTCCATGATCACAGGAATTCATCCCTCTTTTACAAGGCAATTATCAGAAGATATTACATATTAGGCTGTTTTCAGTCAATTCATGTCAGCTGAATGAATATTGACCACAGGTTAAAAGCAAGAAGCTATTTCAAAATTCTCAAATCCTCAATTCACACGTGGGCACACTGAGGCACTGAAAGGTGAAGTGATTTGCCCAAGATTCCATAGATCTCAGAACTGGGATTTGAATCTGGGGTCTAGCATATTTTACATAGCATAAATCTGTTTCTTTTATGATGAAGAAAATTATCTGAGGAGAGAAAGGGTTTGAAAAGAAAGGAAAAAAAATAATTTAACAATTTTGTTACACAGAGCACTACAGGAGGAGCACAGCTGATAAGTAAGTAGACTTCAGCACAAGATCATTTGACTCCTGCCTAAGAGGAAAAGCGGGAGGAGACAGTGTCTAGGAGGAGACTATGAAAGGTAAATTCTCTAACTTGCAATTTTAGATAGGGTAACGGTACAGTGAAGAGAATACTAACCCTGTCAAGAAATCTGTGTTCTGCCATTAAGTAGCTAGTTGTAGGGTCTGAGGTAAGACAATTCAGTCGAAGTCTCCATTTTTCTGGTTTCCAAATTGAGGGAAATAGATTTCTCAACTTCTCACCCATGCCTAACACTCTGATTTCATAATTAGAATTATAAAAGGAATTCCTAAATCCTTTCACCATGTAACTCAAAAGATATTTTCTGGATTGGCCAAAATAATTCAACTTCATAGAAGTCTTCATAGAAGAATACTTTTCCAATTTGGCATCTCACTCTGACTCTGACTACTATATAGTGTGTTATAATGGAAAGATTTTAGAATCAGATGTACTGTCTAAATCATCTCCAATCCTTAGTTTTAGTGCCTCTTCTTCATTATTTTCTATTTTTCTTGTATATAGCTTATTTATACAGAATTGCATACTTATTGTCTAGATTGTGAGCTCCTTGAAGACAAGGGACTGTCTTTTGCCTTTCTTATATTTTTAGCACATAGCATAGTGCCTGACCCATAGGAGGTACTTAATAAGCTTATTGACTAATTGACTGCCTGAATATCTCACCTGTACCACACATTACATTTGTGATGCTGGAAAATCAGTTACGCTTTCTAGCTCTCAGTGTTTTTTTTGTTTTTGTTTTCATGTGAAAATGAGGAAGTTGGGCTTTACTCTATGTAAAGTCTCATTCATCACTCAATTTTTGGACCTATAATTCATGTGTTATTACTGTTTTATGGCTAGAAGGACTGTCATAATTCACAATTACAACATAATACATTGCCTCTTACCTTTCAATCCAAAGATAAGCTAATAAAAAATGAGAGAAAGAGAAAAAAAAAACTCCATGGTACTTGCGAAAATCCTGAGATTCTAGTCAACTAATGATAGTTAATCATTTTAGAAATTCATATTTTCTCCTTCCTTTTTAGTTTAACATTTTATCCTATCTTTTCTATCCTATAGTTAGCCTCTCCCAAAAAATCCAAGCAAAATTAATACACATACATACATTATACACATATACTCTTACCCCCCAAGAACTTATTTGGTTTAAAACAGTAGCAAAAATATATGGATCATTTAAAAATTTTAGATTATAGACAGCTCATGCAGTTTTAATTAATTTCATGATTAAGTGCTTTGACAATAAGTGAAACTGGTTCAGTAAGTTTTAAATTTACTTATCTTGACTTTTACATTTTAATTGCCTAGGATTTAGATCTCTAGTTATTTGGGTTCAAAAACTGTTTTGATTCTAGCCCTCCTTACTTCACATTTGAATGTTTTAAGGACAAATGTGCCCAACCTGGATGTAAAACTGGCTCTGTTTACCCCAAGTGACTAGAATGAGAAAATTAAGAGTTCAAGATCCACTAGATATAAAGATTGTGCCTCAAACACTGGGGGAATCTGACATATTATGCTATTAGTTTGGTCTGGCTATACTCAATTTGTTAATTAAATATTGATTGATAAATTTATCATCATTAAGAGCTGCCATCAAATTTTGGAAACTATAGATCATTTTTTGTTTAATATTTAACTTTTTCTGACAAACTAGAATGCCAGAATGGGAACAAAATTCATAAAGCTTTCACTGGTTTTTTAGCCTTTATTCAGTAACAGGGCAATTGTCTATCCACAATTTTTGTGTTTGTGTGGTTGAGCAATGGGGATAGAGGAAGATTCTCTAAGTGATCTTGTTTGAATAAGCTGTGATTTTCATTTTTCTTCTCTAAGATTTACAGTGTAGTTAACTGGATATTAAAGAATGTTTTCAGCTTTTCCAGGAATATGGAAAGGGTTTTGAAAACACTTTCCCTTTCATTTAAGGTGAATGGAAACTTGAGATTATAGATGTAAAGATATTTTTAGAGAGTCAAACATTCATAGAAGATCTCCTAAAAACTGAATAAGATGTCATTTGTATTATTCCTAAGTTTGCTTAAAGGTCTTAAAGACAGACTAAAAATTGCTCAGGTTTTTGGTTATATTTATTATTTATTGTTATTATTATTATTTACCATAAGGTTGATTAGCTTGACATCATTGCAAAGGATTCAGGCATTACCTCTTGTGAAGGAACTTGCAAATAAAAAAGCTACATAAAACAGGATGCTGAAAAAAGTCTTAAAATATCATACTACATCTCACAATCAAAGAAACAGCATATATTTGGATAGTTAGATTTTTGATCAAACATATAGTTTGACTGAAGAAAAAAATGAAATTAAATAGCAACAAATACTATTTCTTTAAAAAAAGCAAAAAAAAAATTCCTAACTTCCAATCAATATTGTTGAAGTTTCTAATTTTTAAGAATTTAATGAGTCTAGTTTAATATTCTCTTTTCCAATAAAACACATTTGTCCGTGTGAGTATAAAACTGTAAAAAAAAAAGTGGTCACAGAAAAACATGCATGAATAGAGTTACAATCCAGAAATTACCAGCTAGAAAGCAGATCTACAAACAGAGAACCTCAATCTTTGTGGTTTACCACAAATAGCAAAAGTTGAACAGTCGAAAACCCCCTGAGATCTTTAAACGCGGCCGAGTTACTTACTAGAGTGTCTGGCGTGGAAAGCCTGGTGGTGTTCAGTCCCACTAAAGATGGGAGAGTTTGGGACATCCAGTTTGAGATCATGGCCATGGTGCTGAGGACAGCCCCCAGCTTCAGCAGTGGAGGACTCATGGCTGTGGAGCTAATGAGTTTTCATAGTGACTGATTATGATCCTGGTGCGGGGCTGGCAGTGAGAGGCGTGACTGCAGCACACCACATCTCTAGAATGAAAACAGATCCACTTCCCCAGATCTAATCACCCGGGAAAGCACGCCCCCTCACCTCCCGAGTAGAGTAGACCGCTCCCTCCCTTGCCTAAGAAAATTGGCTTGACCACCAAAGCACTCCTAATATAGCTTGGTAATTATCAACACTTGGGTGAAGGGAGGAAAAAAAATATTTCCCAAGCTGCATTATCTAGTCAGTTACCACCAACAGAGTATGTCCACACTGGGGGTTATGTGAATATAATCAGCTGCTCTTTACCCTTTAAAAAAATCCACATTTGTGGAAGACCGCCAAAGTGCACATTTCATGCAGCAAACTTAATATCTACATTTTGTCTTTGGGGACATAACAAACAGCTTTTAGGCAGAGCAGGAAAACAAAAGCTGGAAAAAATGTCTAGGGTAGATGGATGTAGATATTATTTGTATATAGAAAGATAGTTTTATATGCTAATCGAAACTTCCTGTAGTCTTGCTTCTTTTAAAACATTTTAATAGGCAAAGATTATAGAATAAAAGTCAATACTGACTAGTTAATTGTTCTAGTTATGAAAATTGTTTATTTCTGAAATGCTAACAAAAATAATAGCTCAAAAAATTAGTGACTCCTGCTTAAATATATATTCTCTTTGGAAAAGTTGTCCTAAATTGTTTAATTTATATAGTGTCAAAGAATTTATAACATCTGGAGTTAATTTCAATCAATCAAGTTCCAAGCATTTATTAAGCATCTATTATATGCCAGTCACTGTGGGAAGACAGAAAAGAAACGCTTTCTCCTTTAGGACTGACCTTATAGTCTATAGGAGGAGATGGTATATATGCCTATAAGTATTCACCAAGTATATACAAAGTATATTTGTGGTAATTTTTGGAGGGGGAGGGTCATTAGCAGCTGAATTATTTTTTAATAGGAGATTGTGTGTGGGCTACCCTTTGGAGAAAAATGGGAATTTAAGTCAGAAATGAATAATGAGTTCCTATAAGATAATAAAGTGATTAGCATAGGGCTGGGCACACTTTGTCATTACTGTTCAGTTGTTTCAGTCACATTCAACTCTTCAAGACCCTATATGGGGTTTTCTTGGCAAAGTTAGGGGTGTGATTTGCCATTTCTTTCTCTAGCTCATTTACACTCACTTCTTCCTGACCATTCCAAGAACTCTATCCATTGTGTCACTTAATTGCCTCTTGGACATATAGTAGGCCCAACATAATTGCTTATTCCTTTCTCCCTTCAAAATAAGAAGGAAAACTTGTTCAAATATCTAAAGATATAGAAAGATGAAGTGCCACATATAAGTAAAAACAAGAAAGGCACTTTGGCTGGACCAAAGTATACATGAAGAGGATTGATATATGTATATATAATATTATATATATATGCATATATATATATAATATTATTAGAAAGATAGGATGGGGTCAGTTTGTAGATGCTTAAAATGCCAAAAGAAGAGTTTGTATTTGATTCTAGAGCTATTAAGGAGTTATTGAAGTTTATACAGAAGCAGCATGATAGATTCCTGGATTTGGAGTCTCTGGAGTCCAGAGACAAGTGAGTTCCTGGCTCAGATATTCACTTTGTGATTTGGGGTAAGTCACTTCATATCTAGAAGCTTGTTTCCTCATCAATAAAATAAAGATGGACTACATTGAGGATCTCAAATATCTCTCCCAAGTCTAAATTCCTATAATCTATTTCATACGATTCAGTTTATAGGAGTCTAAATTTACAACTAAAAGGGGCATTATAGAGATTATGTAATCCATCAGCTACCTCTCATTTTACAGATAAGAAAATTAAAACCCAAAGAAGTTATCTATCCAAGATCATACAGGTAATTGGCTAGCTAGGTGGTACATGGATAGAGCCTGAAATCAGGAAGACTCCTCTTCCTCAGTTCAAATCTGATCTCAGACACTGACCCCCAAACAAGTCACTTAACTTTGTTTACCTCAGTTTCTTCATCTGTAAAATGATCTGGAGAAGGAAATGACAAACCACTCCAGTATCTCTGCCAAGAAAATCCCAAATGGGATCACAAAGAGTTGGACAAGACTGAAAATGCCTGAATAACAATAACACACTAGTAATAAATAAGAGAACCAGAATCCAAATTCAGGTTTCTGATTTTAAAAATCTAACTCTTTTTCTATCATACTGCATTGTCCTTTAATGTATTAGAATCATTAGTATACAATCATCTTACAACAATGTTGCAAAAAATCTTCATGAAAATATTTCCCTTTGCCTAAAACTTGGGCCTCAAATAAAAGCAATCCTATTCTATTCCCCTTGGTACAATATGTATATTTTTAAATAAGAATTCAAGCGGAGTACAAGGCATGTATTAATGATATTCATATGGAAAGAAAACTGGTTGCAAGAAGAGAATATTGTTTTAGTCCCAAAGGAATGCGTAGAAGTTGTTTGTTTTAGGAGTTTGCTGCCAAAGACATAGATTTTTCTTAAGCATCTCTGGCAGGAGATATGGACAGAAATCTTTGATGAAATTGAAAGAGATACATATTTATAGACAAGTAGATGCCCCTGATTTTTGTAAACAGAATTAAGCTAGGGTGACTACTGAAATACTTTTAAATCCTCTCCACTTCTACTCAGAATCTAGGATACATCAAACAAAAATCTCCAAAACCACATCAAACTAAATTCAATTGTTCATGGTTTTGTTTTTATTTTAAGCAAAGATGGAAAGAAAGCCAATTATTGATCCTTTCCCTCCATCCCACAATTCAAGAAACAAACTCAGTAAAGATGAGTAAGTCTTCTAGATCTTGAAACAAGTAACAGTACTTTCTTAGAGCTAAATATTCTTTCATTTGTGTCCCAGTGCGTTGACAGGTAAGTCAAAAGTGACTTCAGAGCCTGAGTGATTAAAGATTACACTTGAAACTCTACCTGACAGTAAGGGGGAAATTTTTTTGAAAGTTTAATTTATAAAATTGCAAATGAATACACAAAGTAATTACTGGATAATTTAGGATGCAACAAGGCAGATGGCAATTACACTTATTAATGAACTATCAGTCCAAAAAAGAATAGCTTCTTTAGAAGGATATAGGATTGAATGTCAGGGGAAAATAGCAGTATCATTAGCAATGATAAAAGCAACAAAAACAGCAATAACAAGCAAATGCGTAGTGAAATGTCATCAAGTTTTACTGAGTTGTAAATGACACCGAAGCAAACTGAAAAGCCAGTGACCCTAATCTCTGAATGACACTGATTATGTACAACATAATAACTGGGATGCAGGTTTACACTGTTCAAATGATCATTGATACAGTCCAAATTTAGAATACTTTCCAGCTTTAGTAAGTGGACAGATTAGAAACTCTCTTCAATTTAGACTGTGTAGATAAGAAAGACAGTTAATTCAGGACTATACCACTTTATAAGTATCAAATGTTTAGTTTGGGACCTAAATCAATATCTCTCCTTTATTTAGCTACTTCTATATTCATATATGAAATTTGTTTTCCATAAAAACCCAAGGCCTAGAGAAAACAATAAATAATTAACTGCTATTTCTAATAACGTGGTAGACCTTTTCCTAAAACTTCCATTGTACCAAGACATGTATTCTCTTTTTTATAGTCTCCACCAAGATCAATAGACATACAATCTACTATACAACAATGCATTATTGCTTTTAAACTGCTAAAATATATTGATTAATATATTTCCTCATTAGATTTTTTAGAGTTCTTTTATTACTGCAAGAGGTTTTTTTTAACAATGTAACTCTCTAATATATAATTAACAAGCAAATAAAATTGATTGGGAGGGATTAACAGATTAATATGAATAATATTGGCATGTCACAGGAATTCCCTTTCTCCTGAATTTGTCACACAACAGAGCAGGACAATTTCATGTTACAATAAATATTTTGCAACAATTGTGTGTTTTTGCATGTACGTTTATACAGAAGGAGGGCTTGAAGGAAATTAACTCCTGGAACCCTGAAACCTAGACTATAAATAATAATGAAGGAATCTGACACATAGAAGACTCAATTGAAAGATTGCCAAAAGACTATATACCTTATATGTTATAGAAGAAACTCTTGGTCAAGTATAGGTTGAACTGTATAACCTCTGACTGCTTAAAACTTTTATATAACATTAAAAATACTCTTTGTTTAACACGGAACTTAAAGTGGCAGAGTGATAGTATTTTCATAGTCAGTTTATGAGGGTTATACCCTGTTATTCTGGTACAGCAAGATGCATATATGTAATTTAAATTCTTAAGTAATTTTTTATTATCCTCTAGGGACTATTACTACATATGCAAAAACTTGGGACTTTATTAATTAAAAAGTACTCATAACTAATAAGATGAGAACTCTATTAAAAATGGAGCTAGGATTTATAAGGATAGGTAATGGTCTTGAACAGGATTGAACAATGAACCATTTATTGACAGAAAGTGATTGACTCAGGCATCTATATTTTTTGATATGGCCAATGTGAAAATAAATTGTATTTGCATATTTTACAAGAGTTTTTAAAATTATTTTTTCAGTAGGCAAGGGAGGTTGGCAGGAGGGAACAAAACAAATGCTTGCCAATTTAAAAAGATTACATGAGATCTTTCACAAGCGTAACTATGTGTCTGTCTTTAATAAAAAATAACTGTGTGTATATGGAACAATGGGGAAAGAGGTACAACAAATGTGGGAAAAATATGACTCAAGACAATAAAACAGAAGTCAAAGTATTATGGAGAACACAAAAAACTTACACCTACATATCAGGAAAAGTTTGAACAAAACAACGAGGTGTTAGAAATAGGAAACATAATAATATGCAAAAGGACAAAATAAACTATCTTAATATAGATATCTAATGGTTACTAATATTGAAATCATTTCTGAGTAAATTGTGTATAGTTGAAAATTGACTTGTGAGGGTAAAGATAAAAAATAACACCAAGGTAAAAAAATTAAAATGAGAAGATATAGTCTATATTGAAGACAACTCAAACTAGACTTCTTTAAGGAATTTATCAACCTTGAGAAGTGTGAAATACATAAAAGAACATACAATGACTTATTGCTATTTTTAAGGAAGTTTATCTAATCTAAGGTAATTACTATAATAAGAAATCAAAAAAGTTAAAAAAACATTTTAGACAGGAAGAAATTAATAACACAAAACAAAATGCAACTTCTGACAAATGAAATTAATGCCCCTATGGTAGCTAAGAGAAACAAAAAGTTAGATAATAAACTCAGTTGTGAAATTGTATGGAAAGGGGAGGAGATAAGATCTCATGGAACAGTGAGAAATAGAAAAGAATAAAAACAAGTTTATGGAAAGTGGTAATACATAGTTATGCATGTATTGAGGGCGAATTTCATGGAAAGATAAGGGGATAGATAGGTCTTAGAAAATTATACTCTATAACACACCAAATTGACATACAATTGAATGAATAATCCAGTGAAAGTATCATGCCATTGTACTTATTTGTTGCCTACAAAAACAAATGATTTAATTGGTAGAATAAATTGTACATTCAAAGTATATCCTCCAATATGGTGTTACTCCTACATATAGTAAGAATATAAAAGATTTCTTGATAAATTCAACAGAAATTACTTTGTTCAATGATCCTCTGATTATTAGTATCATGCTGTTATAAGACAGAGAGATTTGTGTTAAATAAAAGCATTTGCTTATGGCCTGCAAGATAACCCCTGTTTGAAAATAGCACCATGCTGATTGCATCAAGCCTTAAAATTTTGTAGTTTTCTAAATAAGATTCATAATCATTGATGAGAGTTCAGGCATTTAATAATAGCTAATATTCAGATAATGCTTTAAGGTTTGAAAAGAACTTTACAGACACCATGTCATTTAATGCTTACAATCATCCTGTGTGGTAGGAGCTATTATTATCCCAATTTTACAAAGAGTGACATGTTATCTAAACATTCTATCTTTTCCCATGTCTAGCACTGTTTTATATACCTCTCATATAATATGCCTTTACTTGATCCATTTATACTTGACTGAGTAGCTTTGGACAGTTACTAGCTGTGTGATCCTGGAAAGTTACATAATCTTTTTCAGACTCAGTTTTATTATTTGTAAAATGAGTGAGAAGTGAATGTGTTGTTGTTTGCATTTAAACCTTTTTGGGGAAGAAGAAAGGAGAGGAAAAATAGAGTCAGAAAGATAGAATTAAGCACCTTTATATAGCAGAATTGGACAATTATTCAAATTTTAACTCCCTGCTGAATTTTTGCTCCACTAAGTACTTAAAGAACATTAGGACCCCAAATGAGTCTTCTGGCTAACTCTTCCTGGGAAAAAGTTAACTATTTAGTTCAATTCATCAAATATTTATTAAATACTCCTATTGTATATTAGAACAGTGCTAGACATGGGAAAAGATAGAATGTTTAGAAAACATATTTGCTGCTAAAAAAGCTAATAAAACTGAGACGTATATGACTACCATTTAAATGCTCTTGCCATATCTAAGGAATCTATGATTTCATTAACTGTGTTAAAAAAAAAAGCTATATACAGAAGAAATTGAAAATAGGTCTCAAATATAAATTATTCCATTTGGCATTTATGGCTTTTTATAACATTTCTCTTGCTTCATTTTTTAGACTTATTTCATATTTCTTCTTTTCATGAATGTTACAAACAATTCAGTCAAATTTGCTCACTTGCTGTCCTTCACACAGAACTTTTTATGTCCCCTCTCAATAACTTTGTGTAGGCTGAACCCTCTGCTTGAAATTCCCTCCCTCCCTCCCTAATTCTGTCCCTTAGAATTGTTACTCTTCTTCTAAGTTCACCCTAGATGTCATCTCTTACATGTATCTTTCCTGATGACCTCAAATTACTAATAACTCCTCCATTTGTTTTCTTTCACATACACAAATACTTTCTCCTTCCCTCTCTTCCTTCCTTCCTCTCTCTGTCTCTCTTTCCCTCCTTCTTTCTCTTTCCATAATATTCATACACATTATATATATATATACTACATATTATATATACAATATAATACCGCATATTGCAATATAGTATAGAAACTATTGTATATAAAACATATAGCTTATATATTATATATGTATATATAATTAATTTGTACTTGCTCTTTTTCTCCTATAGAATATGAATTATATTATAAATATAATATAATTATAAATATATATGTATATATAAATATAAAATAATAATATAAATTTGGGGGCATTATTTTTTTCAAAGCATGAATGCTTAATAAGTGATTGCTATTTGGTTGATTGATTGAAGGGAATGACAGGTGAAAGTACCTGGCTGTATGAAGACTACTAATATGCTAATTTATTGCACCTATTTATGTTAGTAATTAGGAAGGTGTTGTTCAATGAACTTTGAATTTAACCCTTCTCAGGCCTTTAACTTTGCAGAGGAAAGAGGTGTCTCTAATGTAAAAGAACTAAGTTATAATGAAAAGAAATAGGAAAGTACATTAAAGGAAGAATTTTTGTACTCTTTATCTCTGCCTTTTGCTAAGAAACTGATTGATGCTCTTAAAGCCTCAGAGGAATCTCCCAGAGCAGCTGTTATTACATTTCAAAGTAGTGGGGGAAGTAGCAGGGGAAGAGAATTATATAGGGAAATAATTTTTTTTGATTTTTCAACTCATATTGGAGGGTGGGAAACATAGAAATAAACATAGTATTTGAATGGACTGGGAATAGTGTAATAGTTGTTGGATCCTGCACTGCCACTCCCTGAATGGTACAAGGCATGCCATGCATCCACTTTGAGCTTCTTCCTATATGTGGAGATTTGACCATCTGTAAGGTCTGTTTCAACTTTAAAATTATCTTTATTTGTTTTCTATATCCATAGTAGGAACAAAAGGGGGCAGTATTAAAGTTAGAAATGTGAAATGTGAGGAAGAATTCAATGAGAAATTGTACCAGGCAAGACAAATGAGTGGCAATACAGTATCTGGTTCTTGAGGTGGTTGTTTTTTTATTATTTGTTTTTGCTATGGACCGGGCTGTTATTGTTGTCATTCAGTCATTTTTTCAGTTGTGTCCAACTTTTCATGACCCCATATAGGGTTTTCTTGACAAAAAAACTGGTGTAGTTTACCATTTTTTCCTCCAGCTCATTTTACAGATGAGGAAACAGAGGCAGAGTCAAATGTCTTGCTTAAAGTCATACATTTAATACATTTCTGAGGACAGATTTGAACTCAGGAAAATTAATCTTCCTGACTCCAGGCCTGATCCTTTTCCCATAGCATCACCTAGATGCCCTATGCTCACCATATTAATCAGCAGATTTCCTAACTACATCAATCAAATTTTATTTCAAATGCCACTTCGTTTATGAAACCTTCCCTGATCACCCATATTTGCTGTCTGCTATACCTTCCAGATTTCACATAGTACTTTGTAGAGCCCAATCTGTCTTGTCATTTATCATATAACATTATATAATATTTTATTTTGCTAGTATTTTAATCCCTAATGGATTATACATTTCAGGGAGGAAGTGCCACATAATACTCATACTTTTATACTCCCCAGTAGCTAGCTCATAATATGTAATTAATACATATTTTTAGTTGAATTGAATTTATGCTTTATGAGGGAACATCATGACCTTCACCAAGGAGAAAATAAAAGACAGCATTTGTGCATCTCACATTTTTATCACATCCATGTTTTTTATAAATTTTTTATATTACCTTCAATAATCTCTTACATTTATATATAACACTTGAAGGCTTGGATAGCTTTTTACACATTACTACATTTGGTGCTTAAATTATTGTCTCATATTTTCAAGTGAGGGAAAATGATTGTATGGCAAAATGAGAGTTACACAGCAAGCAGATGAGGCAGGATTGGAACTCAGCTCTTCCTTACTCTATACTCACACCTCATATGATTTCATATGCAGGTATCTCACTGTGGAATCTAATTCATTTGTTTCTGAAGATAAAGTGGGTAAGAGATCTTTAATTATTTCCTTTGTGTTTGAATGGCTCTCAGATTTGCCACCTAGGATACTGGTCCCTAGAGTATCTCCTGGGTTTCTCTTTGACCCAAGTGGTATTATAAATTCCAGTTTGGAATCCATCTTAATGCTTCCTAAAGACCTTATTAAGCCCAATACTTCCCCAGTTCCAATTAGGTTCCAATTATTGCTGTAACTGATTTTAATAATGGGAGTAGGTAATAAGAAGAGGTGGAGATCATCACCTGAGGTGATATGAGAGGGAGTAGGAAGAGACATAAATAGAGGAGAGAAAGAAAGATCTGCTTTCATTTTCTGATCTCTAGCTGTTGGTGTCCAATGTTAGGAAATCATGGATTGGTAGCTTTTCTCACTCTGGGCTCCTGTGGAGAATTTGCTCCACAGTGATGAGGTTCCCTGCAGCTTTGCTAGGGTCCAATTATGTCCTTGGTATTGATGCAAAAGATTTTTAAAAAAATATTTAGTCAAATAGTATTTAAATTTTTTGGGGAAGTATGTCTCTTGTGGCTAGTTCTCAGGATGAAGGGCTAAGATTATATCACCACCAACTTGTGTCCAGCTATGAGGTAAATTCCAGTTTCCTCATGCTGGTATTAAAAGTTCTCTTTTATAAAGTTCAGTCCAAACTATCTTTGCTTATTTCCCATTACTAAACTAAAAATCCTCTGGTCACAATTTAGATACTGCTTCCTCAATGAAGCCTTCCACTCTTACTCAGTGCATAGAGTCCATAAAAGTCCAAGTGATGAAAGAAAACATTGATCTCCCACCCTAATGAAAATAAGTTCAAGAAAAAGAAGTTAAAAAGAGATAGAGAAAGAGAGAATGCTTCAGTCTGTATTCAGACTCAATCAGTTTCTTCTTTGGGTATGGGTAGGAATTTTCATCTTAAGTCCCTCAGAGTAGTGTTGGATGATTATACTACTGATTATAGCAAAGTCATTTACAACTGGTCCTCCTAGAACATTGCTACTACTTTGTATATAGTACATTTCACTTTGCTTGAGTTCATGGAGGACTCTCCAGGTGTGTTTTTTCCTGTTTGAGAGCATCCTGCTCACCATTTCCCAACCAACAATAATATTTTAGGAAACTTATCAGCACAACAAAGAAGTTGGGGCAGGCAAGCTATGGAAGCATGAAATGAGTTATTTCTAGTTATATAGTCTGATGAAGGAGGTATCTATCATTTCTCTTATTCTAGATGTACTTTTAGGTGACACATTAAATAAAGAAATTTAAAACATTTCTATTGCTGCTCTCAGTGATAGTAGGATTATAAATTTAGAATCTTAGACCTCACTGAGTCCAAAAGCCCTCATTTTAAAAATGAAGAAACTGAGTTTTTTTTGTCCAGTGTCACAGAGCTGATAAGTGGGATGAGTGTTGAAACCAAGGTTTTTCTAAGTTCAAGATCAAGGTTTTATCAATTAACTGCAGTTCCTGTTCAAAGTGTGACCATCATGAAAGGAGAAAAAAGAGAGGTTGGCTAAGTTGTGTGAAGCTTTGGAGGAAGGATATTCCTGCATGAGTTTCTCTTTGGCATGTGATTGTGTTTCCTCATGCTGTGAGTAGTTGGCTATTGGGTCCTTTGGGTCAAATATTAGGAATAAAAGATGCTCAGACAACTTGGCCATGATGTATACGCATCATCAGTTCAGGAAAATCAGTCTTTTTCCATCATCTTCTAAGCCCTTTTCCCTTCTTTTGTTCATGTTTGGATCACTCATAATTCAATGTCTTTCCCTTTTAAGTTTCCGTATATGAGCTCCTATTCATGTCTTTTTTGAATTTTTCAGAATCTGTTTCTGTAAGACCTAGAGATTGATATCCTTACTACTTCAATTGTTAGGGAGAGGTATGGAATATCATCATTTATAAGCTTTTTCAGCATAGTGCTCTTTCTGATTAATGAAAGTTATCATACACTTGAAAATGTTATCCCATCCTTAAGTGATTACAAGTCTGATGAGAAAAAAAAAATTAACCATCAGTGTTCAAGTGTTATTTGTTAAAGTCAGACCGATGCACAGTGCATGAGAATTTTGTACCTACTCAGTCATGATGTCATATATTTGAATATGTAAAGATAGATTTTTCTGATAAGCACAAATAAGGTTACAAAATGCATTATGTTTTTAGAACCCAGAAAAGATGTCCTAGTCAGAAGTCTTCCACAAGTGAATCATAACCCACAAATAAATGTTACCATCTTATATGACGTATTCCAAGTCTTTTTTCTGATAGCATCTTTCCTTTCTCAGGACATTCCTGTGATTCTTGATAGACTTCTCAGTGGGCAGATAAATATATATGACATTGGTGTTCACACTTTGATGTACAGCCGTCTCTACCCATGCACAACATAAACACCCACACACAACACCCACACACACTGTTATTCATGGTTTATATGACATCAGGAACATTTAAACAAGTTAATGTAGTTTATGGTTCATGGTCTTCAAATACTCTAAGTATTTTTCTTCTTACTGTATATTGCTGTCCCATTAAGACTGGTCTTCATGGGGGACTATCTTTTCCCTTTCCCTGGATTCTTAGCATGGCACACAGAAAGTACTTAAATGCTTACTAACTGACTGTGTATACTTGGACATAACATTGACTATGAAATTGAAAATTCCTTCTTTGCACCAGAGCTGGTGTTTGCATATATATCCCCTGAATGAGTTTCTCAGATTGTATGTAAAAAAAAGAACATGTCTATGCCAGCCATAGCCTTGTGTCTCAATTTGCTCTCAACTGTTCCTGTGAAAGGAAACAATGCAGAGGCACAGACAAGTTCCAGCCATCAAACCATCAAACTTCCAGGAATAATCACATTCAGCATGATGTGCTAGATAAAACAAAGAGGATGGAGAAAAAGAAAGGGTACGAGGGAGAAAGAGGAGAGAGAGAAAGAGAGAGAGAAGGAAAAGAAGAGGGAGAGGGAAAAGAAGAGGGAGAAGAAGATGGAGAGGAAAAGGAAGAAGGAGAGGGAAAGGAAAGGGAGAGGGAGAGAGAAGGAAAAGAAGAGGAAGAGGGAGAGAAAGGAGGAGGAGGAGGAGGGGAGAGAGAGAGAGAGAGAGAGAGAGAGAGAGAGAGAGAGAGAGAGAG
>JAJPUD010011854.1:22782-52314 GCA_023553655.1 Myrmecobius fasciatus
AGAGAGAGAGAGAGAGAGAGAGAGAGAGAGAGAGAGAGAGAGAGAGAAGTGGGGAGAGGGAGAGAGAGGGAGAGGGAGAGGGAGAGGGAAAGGGAGAGGAAGATGGAGAGGAAAAGGAAGAAGGGGAGGGAAAGGAAAAGGGGAAAAGGAGAGAGAGAGGGAGAAGTAAAAGGAGAGAGAGAGAAGGAAATAAAGAAGGAGAAGGAAGAACAGAGGGAGAAAATGGAGAGAAGGAGAGAGAGAGAGGAGAGACGGAGAGAAAGAGAGGGAGAGAGAGAAGGAGAGAGAAGGGGGGAGAGGGAGAGAGAGGGAGAAGGAAAAAGGAGAGAGAAGGAAATAATGAAGGAGAAGAAAGAATAGGGAGAGAGAGAGAGAGAGAGAGAGAGAGAGAGAGAAAGAGAGAAAGAGAGAGAGAGAGAGAGAGAGAGAGAGAGAGAGAGGGAGAGAGAGAGGGAGAGAGAAACAGAGCCAGAGGGAGAGGGAGAAGGAGTAACAGAGAGAGAGAAAGAGGAAGAGAGAGGGGGGGAAAGAAGAGGGAGAGGAAAAGGAAGAAGGAGAGGGAAAGGAAAAGGGAAAAGCAAAAGGAAAGGGAAAGGAAGAGAGGGAGAGGGAGAGGGAAAAGGAAAAGAAGAAGAAGAGGGAGAAGGAAATAAAGAGGGAAAGGGAGATGAAAAGGGAGAGGGAGAGACACAGAGACACAGACAGAAGAGACAGACAGACACAGAGACAGAGAGAAGACACACACACACACACACACACAC
This sequence comes from Myrmecobius fasciatus, assembly GCA_023553655.1. Lineage (NCBI taxonomy): Eukaryota > Metazoa > Chordata > Mammalia > Dasyuromorphia > Myrmecobiidae > Myrmecobius > Myrmecobius fasciatus. The sequence goes on from JAJPUD010011854.1 coordinate 23,544, forward strand.
ACACACACACACACGGCCATAAATAGATGAAAACAAAGATAGCAATAGAAACAGAGATAGGTGGATAAGGAGGCAGAAAGGCAGAAACACCAAACAAAGATGACCTGGCTCCCTACTCCAACCCCTCTCACAAGTCTGTGCAATTCAACTCAAATTCTTTTGATTAACAGTAATTGGAGGTGTTATGATATTCTAGACGTCATACAAAGAACTATGGATAAAATATAAAATCCTAATAGTCGATACCTTCAAGGAGCTTACATTCTTCCACAAGAAAACAATATGTGCACTGATAAGTTAACAAAGAAATCTATACAAAGTAAATATTAAGTAATTTGGGAAGGATAGAATATCAATCATAAGCAAGATCCAGAACTGTTTTTGATAGGGGACAGCATTTTAGAGGAACCTAGTTATTTATCCTTTGTGCCAGAGATGAAGGTGGTTAGCATAAGAGAGAGTTTGTGCAAATGCAAAGACAAAACAGATGGACGGGCAGGTAAGGGAGACAATAATTAGCTCAATTTGATTGGGACTTAGGGGGAAACTTAGGTCATTCTGGACTAAAAAGTTTGTCAGGTTGTACAGTCAGCCAACAGGTAAATGCTGGAGGGGAGTCAGGAAAATCTGCATTCAAATTTAACCTCAAAAAATTGCATGATCAGGGGCAGCTAGGTGGCACAGTGGATAGAGCATGAGCCCTTAAGTCAGGAGGACCTGAGTTCAAATTCGATCTCAGACACTTAACACTTCCTAGCTGTTTGACCCTGGGCAAGTCACTTAACCCCAATTACCTCAGCAAAAAAGCAAAAAAAAAATGCATTATCTGAATAAATATTTAACATTTGTTTATCTTAATTGTATCAGATATAAAATAAGTCTAATAATAGCACATAGCTGCCAGGGACATTGGGAAGATCAAATGAGGTTTTTGTGTATCCTGTTGCAGATCTAAAAGTGCTGTGTAGTTATCATTATGATTATGTGCTAGTCTGTGTTAAAGAACTTGTATTTTACTTCAGAGGCAATAGGGAGCTATTGAAATTTCTTGATCTGGGGAATGACACAGTCATACCTTTGCTTTAGGTATATCAATTTGACAGCTTTGTGAAGTATGGATTGGAGAGAGGGGAAGCTTGATGCATGTAGCTAATAAGGAAGCTGCTGTAATAGTCTACATTTGAGGTCATGCAGACTAAACTAGGGTAGTGGCTGTGAAAGTGTAGAGAAGTGAATGGATATAATATTATTGCCAAATTAGTACAATTAACATCTATATAAATTGTATAAATTTAACTCTGCCTTTTTTTCTGAGGTTATTGTTCCATATGCAATGATGGCTATTCCTTTCTAATAAATACTCTTTCTCTAGGATTTTTTCAATATTACACACACACATATGTATACTATATATATTATATATATATATATGTATATGCAGGTACATATACCTATACCTATACCCATAGGCTAGTTAGGATCAATAGAAATGATATTAGAATGGAAAAAATAACCAAGAAAACTATATATTTTTATTATTTTCATCTTTATTGATGAGAGGACGTTTGCATAATTTATCATATATTCAAATGCAGAAACTATATTCCATTGTAACCATAGTAGAGTGAAATCTAGCACTAAGGTGCATGTTGATTATTGTACATCCTTTTTATCTCAGTTATCTTTTTTCTTAGTATAACAAAGGGTATAATTTTGCTTCCTATTATTATAAGCCTCCTAATATACCTAACATTCTGATGGACTAATATTTTTATTAGAGCATTTTTTGCTACTTTTAATTGCCATTGAGTTTAGTTCAATCATTGAGTTTAGTTATCATTAGCATAATTTTGTGCTACAATTTCCTCATTTGCAAACATGTAGAATTGCACTACATGATCCCAGAAACCAGCTCTAAATAAATGATTCTAGCACCCAGGATGCTAATGTAAGCTAAGAGTTAACAAGTTCATGTGAACGGATCCAACCATTCTGGAGAGCAATTTGGAGCTATGCTCAAAAAGTTATCAAACTGTGCATCCCCTTTGACCCAGCAGTGTTTCTACTGGGCCTATATCCCAAAGAGATTTTAAAGGAGGGAAAGGGACCCACATGTGCAAAAATGTTTGTGGCAGCCCTTTTTGTAGTGGCAAGAAACTGGAAATTGAAAGAATGCCCATCAATTGGAGAATGGCTGAATAAATTATGGTATATGAATGTTATGGAATATTATTTTTCTGTAAGAAACGACCAACAGGAGGATTTCAGAGAGGACTGGAGAGACTTGCATGAACTGATGCTGAGTGAAATCAGCAGAACCAGGAGAACATTATACACAGCAACAAGACTATACGATGATCAATTTTGATGGACATGGTTCTCCTCAACAATGATGTGATTCAAACCAGTTGTTCAGCGATGAAGATAGTCATATACATCCAGAGAGAGGCCTGTGGGAACTGAGTGTGAACCACAACACAGCATTTTAACACTTTCTGTGAATATTTCCATGCATTTTGTTTTCCTTCTTAGGTTGTTTTTTCTTCTTCTCTTTCTAGATCTGATGTTTCTTGTGCAGTAAGATAACTGTATAGATATGTATACATGTATTGTATTTGTCATATAATTTATCCTACTTAGCATGTATTAGATTACCTGTCATCTAGGGGTGGGGGGTGGGGGGAAGGAGGGGAAAAGCTTGGGAAAAAAAAGTTTTTGTAAAGGTCAATGTTGAAAAATCACTCATATGTTTTGTAAATAAAAAAAAAGAGTTAACAAGTTCATCTAATTTCAAAATTTAATTTCAGAGGATCCTAAGAAATCTCCCTAAAGCCATTTCATCCTTAGAATGATCTACTTATCCCTTAAGTATAATAGGCAATTTTTTTGAAAGGGGAGAGGATACCGAAAATGGAGAGACACACAAAGACAGAAAAAGTCAAACATAGAGAGACAGACATACATAGAGAAAGAAAAGAGGAGGGAAATGAATGAAAATGATGAGGAGGATAATGAGGAGGAAGACTAGGAGGAAAAAGAGGAGAAAGAGAATAAAGAAAAAGGAAGTAAGGAAGAAATAAAAATGGGAAAAGAAGCAAAGGAAGCAAGAAGAATGGCGGGAAAAAAAGGAATTGGAAAGACAGAAAGAAGATGAAGGAAGCAAAAAGAATGGTGAAAAAAAGAAGGAATTGGAAAGACAGAAAGAAGGAAGATGAAAGACATCCTCTCTACTGATGTTTGCTTACATTGTGTTTCCTTCCTCTGATTTTTTTCTTTCTTGTAGATATGATTTCTTTTGCACAAAAATGGTAAGTGTGGAAATATGTATACATATATTCAATTTGTCCAGTATTTTAACATAATTAACATGTAGTGGATATCCTGCCATCTAGGGGAGGGGTGGGGAGTAGGGGGAGAAAAATTTGTAACAGAAAGCTTTGTACCTATGTTTTGCAAATAAAAAATTTTAATAAAAAAAAGAAAAATTGGAAAAAAAGGAAGATGAAAGAAGCAAGCAAGGAAGAAGGGGAAAAAGAAAGGAAAGTAGGAAGAAAAATAAATGCTTTTCCTTAAGTGACTTTACTTCATATTTCATTTCTAACTGCTGTTTTTTTTTAACGTTCCTATTATTTATCAATGGTTTTGTTGAGTCAGTTCAAAGATCCCCATTATATTCACGAAAGCTGTTCACTTTCAGCTTCCATGCAAAAGAAAAAAAAACATCAGCCATATTTCATCAGCCATCAACATTTATCAATACTTATAATACTAATAACTGTTTATTCCTATACTGAAAATATTGTCAGATAAAAAAATGCCTCTGATTTTCAGAAAGCTACATTTAAGGAATGCTAAGTGTATATAGTAAATTAAAATGAAGATAATAAAATTAGTTCTACTTATAAAAAACTATTGCTCTGTTGGAAATAGAAAGCTCTGATACTTTACTGTCTTTATCAAAAGAATCAATGATTTAGGTTAAAATGTATTTTGATGTGTAAGAACTAATGATAAAAGGGAAACAAAAGGGAAACATTTATTCAAATGGATTTATTCTATAAATTTTCTGCCAAAAGAATAGACCTGCATTAAGCTTGTGTAAACCGTAATTTATATATGAAATCAATAGATATTACAAGAGAGAAAATGTGCAATAACATAGATTTAGCTTACAGATTAGTATCTTTTGAAATGCCTTGCTTTGGCTTCATAAAAATCATATATAGTTGGTTAAATGTCATAGCATGTTAGAAAAGCAATTTGTATTTTAAAATCTGGAAAATATTCATTAAATATAGTTGCTATATGAAATTTCAAAAATTGCCCTTAATGGTATTTAATTTAAAATCCATACATTATATAAATAAAAATTCTTCTATTCATATTAATATTTTATATGTATGCATCCTGTATAACTATGATTACAGGTTCAATAGTAATAGATAATGATCACTTAGAGTTTATTCCAGTTTTAAAGTTATTTTAAATAATTATCTCAACTGAACACTTGAATATTAGTGACTATACTTCCTTCATTTATTTTCTTCCTGGCTTAAAGACCTGAATAAAGACCCAAGTATATGTGTTTCATAGGAGAGGAGGGTTATTATATTTTAATAGGTTTAAAGGATAATGTAAAATCAACTCACTCTGCCTTGCTGGAGCTAATGATTTGGACATTTGAATCTACAGGGAGTCAAAGAGCCTGGGGAGGGGCATGAGGAGGAAGCATATGAATTGTATTTTAACTTGCAATATTCTCTCAGGTTTCAACTTTAGATTTTTGGATCCAAGAAATTAAAGTATGTTTCTCTATAAAGTATTTTGAATATGTCCAGTATATATTGAAGTATATTTTGTGAAGATGAAATAAAGAGGGCAAAAAAATCTTCCTTGGACATAAAAATAAATAGAACATTACTTCAGTTTTGCCATGTAAGTATTAATGCTAGAAGAACTGGAATTTAAGCATATTGTAAAAGATGAGGCGAATCAAATTTTTAAGCTAGTTCTATAAGGCATTATTTTTTGCAAAGGGAGAGAATAATTATAAATGGGATCTATTGAACACTATAGGCAACTTCACCAAATACTGCTGAATTCACATTAATCATTATCTGTTTTGACACAATGCCAATTTGAACATGATTATTCAACCATAATAGAGTCATTGACTCTTCTTTAGAATAGATTGATTTGGATTGATCAGTCAACAGTGAAACCCAGATCAGTCAATTGTGGATTGCTAGCCCCTAGTAGCTCTTCCCCGGTAGTCCCTGGCATTTCAAATAGCAAAATGCAGTTGGGAGGAGAATTCCACCCTTTCAACATTTCCCTCTGGTCCTCAATCTTTTTTTGTTGCTGTTTCAAAGTAGTTGAGTTTTGAAAATACTCAAAAGTTAATCATGCAGACATTGTGGATTGGCTGATCGATTAAGAGTAAAAAAGAAGCAGATTTGTTTGAATTGCAAGTCAGTAACTTATTAGTTGTGTGATTCTGGGTAAATCATTTACCATCTTTGAGCCTCAGATGGAGATATTGATGCCAGTAATAACTCCTTCATACTATACTCTAATAAGATTCAAAGGAACTAATGTACATAAAGTGCTTTAGAAACCTTAAAGTAATATATAAAAGCCAGTTATTACAAGTGCTGTTATTACTTCCACATGACTCCATTTTAAATGCCAGTGAGAGTTGCTGAGGGCTTCAGGAAGTCACAATATGCAAATATTCAACCCATGCTTCAAATGACCCTCTTCAATCATCTATCATTACCTAATTATGAGCAATCATCCTTCCTTTAATAATCATTCAGCACTAAACCCTTTCTTCGCCCAGGGAATCCAGAGTCTTCAAGGAAAAATCACAGTAACTCCTCCAGACAAATCACTGGTGACCCGTGACTGAGGATATTTGTTTTCTTAGCTATTACTGTCAGTGATCAATATGAAACTATCTGCCCTTAGGTGATTTGTAGCCACCACAAACATCATTCTAGGTTTATTGGCTTCCTGACTTTAACATCCTGTGATGGACTAGATTATGTGACTACATAAATACTTACTGAGCACATAGTACCTTTAACCTATCAGGAGGTAAGCTCAACAACCTTGAACACAATAAAACCCTTAGAAATGGGGAAAAGTGTGTGTGTATGTGTGTGTGTATGTTTATGTGTGTGTGTATGTGTATGTGTGTGTGTAAGATCATTTGAAATATATGTAATTCTTACTTTAAAATTCTTTAAACTTCCTTAACCCTCTTAATAAAAACCCATTTAGTTTAATTTTAAACATAATTTTCAGCATATTATATACTCTTATATTTAATAGTTTATAAACTAATTCCTCCTGAATCCAATACTATTTTTTTTTGCTGAGGCAATTGAGGTTAAGTGACTTGCCCAGGGTCACACAGCTAGGGAATGTTAAGTGTCTGAGGTCAGATTTGAACTCAGGTCCTCCTGACTTCAGGGCTGGTGCTCTATCCACTGCACCACCTAGCTGCCCTGAATCCAATACTATTAACACAATAGATAGCATCTCTCTATTTTTTAAATTAAAAATAGCAAATTAAAATATCTCTAGGTGGGAGACTGTTGAAGGCAAGTACATTTACAATAGCAAGAAGTGACAACTGAATGAATGTACACATGTATTGTGTGTGTGTGTGTGTGTGTGTGTGTGTGTGTGTGTGTGTAGACTGTATGGAAGAGGGCTATCCTTAGAGTTTGGAATAACTGGGTTTACAACCTATTATATGAAAATTATTAGTTTGGATGTGGAAAAATAATTTAATTTCTCTTTAACTCTTTATGTCTAAGTTATAAATAAGATTCAAATTATTTTCAGGGATATTATTTATTCTATATTTGTCCATACTTGATTAAATTTATGCATGAATACAAGGGTCAGTCTTCCTCCCATTCTTCAAAAAAGGTAACAACCAAATCCCCCTTCTAAAAACCCCCAAAACAACAACTTTGCTGCAATGAAGTCCAAAGTCTCTGTAATTCTATAACACTGTGCTTCATGTATATATAGATATTTATAATAGTTATAATATTGTAACTACAAATCCCAGCAAACTTTTCAAATGAACAAATTTCTATAGAATGAATTTGTACATTAATACTTAACTATATTCATAAATTGAAGAGCATATCTCCCTCATGTTAGAATCCATTTCAAGGTCTCATCATTGCATGGTGGTAACCTTTAATTCTCAAGGTTAATCCTATGGAATGAAAACTCTGGAGGAGTTTGAATCCTAGCCTGGGCATAGATCATAGAGTCATGAATTTTTCTGCCATAGCAACTTTTGAAGACCATTAATTAAATCCTAGAAGGCATTTAATCTGTATGTATAAAGAGCATACCTACTGAATGTTAACATACTGAGAATAAGGCCATCAGGGTATTGAGGCTATCCTGTAGGAGCAGAAATCCTTATTTGAGTCACAGATTCCTTGTAATTTGGTGAAACTATGAACTCCTCAGAATGTTTTTAAATATGTAAAATAAAATGCACACTAACAAAAGAAATTAATTATATTGAAAAACATTAATCAAAAATTTTTAATCAAGTTCATAGTCCCAGGTTAAGAACACTTGCTTAGGAGAATTTATGGGAGGACTTAGACAAAGGTCGCAGACAATGAGAAGTACGTTGATGTACGTGGTTAGATGAAGTACCCACATGAAAAAACCATTGTTAAATTGAAATATGTAGACAAGGTCCTTCTCTGGATCCAAACTCAAAATCAAATCATGTCATCTCCCTTATCAAGTCTGGGAGAACCTCATATCATCTCTATATTATAAGAAAATAGGATATTAGTGGAGAGACATTTTTCAACTCTATCTGTAGTATCATATACCCAACAAAAGATAATGCTATGGTTTAAGTTTTTAAAAAAAGGCAAAGGAAAAATTATATAGGTGAAGGGAAAAAGAAAACAAAGTGAATAAAGACATTTCTCTGACCTCAGATAGCCTTTACACCAATCTTATTTCATCCTGTTAGAAAACAAATAAAGCCTAAAGTATACTTGGAAAAATCCATACAAATTTCCAACTTTGGTATGTAGTGTCAGATGGTCCTGATTACTATAGTAGGATATCTTTGTAAACTTATCTCAAAAATATAGTATATTCTAGTTTTATAAACACATACATGCCTTTCCAAAGCATGACAAATATGTGTGAATATTAAAAATGAAGAAGTATATATAAAAAACCATGTTTTCATTTGCTTTTCTTTTCCATATTAGTTGCCATGGTAGAAAAAAAGTCTGAAATAATACATGATGTTTATGTCATAAATAATCATCAGACATAAGTACTTTGCTTCTGAATGCAATGCTTTTTTGAATACTTGTGGAGACAGCATCATTTAAAAATTGATCTCTGCAAGTTGACTCAGTCAGTAAGTTCAATTGGACTGGTGATGCTAAGATGCTCTTCCTGTAGTCAGAACAGACAAGAAGACCAGGTAAGCCAGAAGGTTTATCTATTACAAAAAATTATAAAAAGAGTTCTCACTTGTGGAGTCATTGCTCTCTCCAAGAGGTGCTGCACTCCTGCCATTTTCTCAGTTGTAATAGATAAAAATCTGCTTAAAGAAAGAATCATTCTGTCTTTGAACAGTACAATTTTTAAAAATGGTGAATTAAGCTTATTTCCACTTTTCTTTGTATGGCAAGTGTCAGCATGAGTTTTCATCCCTGCTTCCTCTAAAAACCTTCCATATTCTAATTTAACCTTAATCTAGTCATAACCACAGCTCTCAGTATACGATAATGATGAATTATAATTATTCTGTGAAAAAAGCTCAACTTGGCATACCCCAATTAGTCAGCATGAGGCAAGGAGGTTATTTTTGTTTAAAACCCTTGCCTTTATTTTCAGGCTGGAAGGATCTATTAATTTCAAACCCACAAGAGCTTTATTCTATGCCCACTATTTTTGCTTGGAATCACTCAAACTATTAAATGTGTCTCTTGGTCTATAATCTTGATGGACACAATGCTGAAAATACATATGTTACTGAGTTAATGAGCACAGCAGTGATAATCAGAGTGATTTTTTTGAGAGCACACACATTTTAATGACTCCAGAGCCATAAAATTCAGGCAGCTGGGTGGCCATATGGGTTAGGTAATGGCAGAGATCTTAAAAGTCTAATGCCATATGAATAGGTATACTACTAAGAATATACAAACTTCTGAATTTGGGGGGACCCTGTTTTGCAGTATTATTTATGACTATATTTTTTCTATTGTAAGCAAAATAGTTTCAGGCTTTGCGGAATATAGTCAATTTATAGATTGTAGAAGAATTCTTTCTTAAATAGTGATAAATATGTGTGTATGTGTGTGTGTGTGTGTGTGGTCATTAGAGATTGGGGTAGTCTAATTGGGGTAATTGGGATAGATTTCTGTGATCCTCATTTCTCACTGGTTTGTACTATCTTGAAACTTTGACTGACTTCTCTATGTCACAGAAAACTCATTCCTGGTATAACTTCATTGTCCTGTAATAGCTCATTAGTCTTGGGCCCATACCTTATCACTACCCTCTCTTTCTCTGATTAGAAATTGGGCTACTTCAAATATCAATTTAAGGAGAGATTCCAGCTCAGATATCTTCTCATTTCTCACCTGGTTGTACTATCTTGGAACTCTGTTAACTGACTTTGTCACTATACTTCCTCTTTGAGTACCTTCGCTAGCCATTAATTCTCCCTTTACCACCTTACCTCCTTTTCAGCTTCTTTTTGTATATTGAATAGTTTGTATATTGTATATTTGTTTATTGAAGGCAGGGACTGTCTTTTTAATACTTGTATCCCAATTTTTAGCTTATTGCCTGGGATATATTTATTTTAGTTCCTAGAATATAGAAGTATTTAATAAATGTTATTGATTGATGTATCTAACATTAAAATTTCTACTTAGGCCAGAATGAGGATAATTTTTCCCCCAATAAGGAACCTTTCTCTTCTGGTTCCATGCATATCTTTCAGATTGGAATTAGCCTTGTTTCTACAGAGAGAAGGTGGTTTATTTAAAAAAAAATCAGTTTAATATATTTGCTCTGCACTCCCATCAATTGCTTCTAATAATTATTAACTTAAAATTTAGGTTTAGGGTCTCTCTAAAAGAAAAGTAGAAAAGTAATTAAATGTATGATGTATAATCAATGCACAAAAGGAATACTAAATACAGAACATTCACTCTCAAAATCTGTTTTGGTAGTATTTAAAACTGTGTTAAGTGACATAACATCATTTTCATAACATTTATATAATACCTACTATGTGCCACTGTAGGAAGTAATTTAAAAAAAAAACATTTTCTCATTGGAATCTCATAATGCCATTGGGAAGTAGGTACTAACATTATCTCTATTTTACAGATAATGAAAATGAGACAAACAAGAAGTTAAAACATTTGCCTAGGATTATGAACTAATATTTGTCTGAGACTAGATTTGAATTCAAGTATGCCTGACTACAGGCTAAGGACTCTAACTACTGTACAGACCAACTAGCTTTTGAGAAGAAAACTAGCATTGTGAAGTCCCACAGCACTTATGGCTGATTATTAATCAGTGGCCAGGATGTAAAAGAAACTTTTAGCATTATTACTCACTGTTTACAAACTGTTTTTCTTACACTCCATGAAAATTTAGTATCAGTATGAATTTCACAATCTCAATTTTAGAGATGAAGAAACTGAAGATCAAAGAAATCTAGATTATATGGACATCTATTGTTAACCAACTAATCCACAAGCCTTTATATGTACTTACTGTATGTGAGACAGTAGATGTACAAATATTCTTGAAAGTCATATTACCAGTAAGTAGGAGAGATGAGATTTGAACCTAGACCTATGATATTAATCCAAGGACTTATTCTGCTTTACAATCCTGACTCTCCTCTTATGTGGAATCATTGGATTCATCTTTTTGTAGTAGTGAACCCAATATTTTAGATGGAGAATGTAAGAAGGGGATGAGTACTCTCATCCTTCCTCTGCCAAATTTTATTTTGCTTTATTTTCTGTGAACAAGTATAAACTACTTTAATCACCCCCTTTGAAACAAGTCTTTCTCTTGCTTTTCTATTTTCAACCTATTCCTAGTTTTCCAAGTTTATCAATTTCAAAGCATAAATGAAGAAAGAATAATGTTTATATGGTACCCCCCACCAACTTAGGGCTGTTCATCATTTGGCAACATGTATTCAGGTAATACTCCACCATTTCCTTGTTTGAATACCCAAGCATTTGGTAATCAAAACATTCTCTTTTCATATACTTCCAGTTAGGCACAAACTCAGTCCCTTCTCCCATTTCTCTATCTTCTGGTATGTTAAAAAACAAATAAGCAAAAACTTCTTAAAATTGTAAGCTACAAGAAGCCTCTGAAATAATGAAAGAAAAATAAACAATAGAAATTATGAAAAAAATCATAATGAAATTGTGTAGGTATTTTGTGAACTTCTACCCAGCACAGCAAGATTGTTAATGATGAATGGCAAACTGGAAATTTCCCAAGCCTTTTATCTATTTATATTCATGTTCAAAAGGATTAATTCTTGGAGGCAAATGTGTCCTTTCACATACAGAGATACAGCTTGTAATAATTATAAAGCTCTTTATATTTTATAATACAGACACTCACAAACACACATATCAGACTAACCCAGAGAAAAATTAAGAAGAGAAATTCCATAGTCCTACATGGCTACTTTTAAAGTTGTACTTTCTTCTCTGAGAATACAGAGGAATTCTATTGTCCAACATATCTTGTTCAACATCAGGAGCATAGAATACGATATGCTAATATTTGATAAGATAGTTCAAACCTTAAACATTCATATACATGCAAACATGTATGCCTAGATGCATGTATCATAGAGAAGAAAAACTGAGGGACATCTACTCAATCAGAAGATATGAGTTTGAGTTTTAACATAGATAATTCCTAGTTGTCTTACTATGATCAAGTTATTTTATTTTGGGGGAACCTTGGTTTTATTATCTATAAAATATGTAGAACACTGACATCATATGTTATTGTGAAAAAGATCCTTAGTCAACTTTGATGTTTATAAATAGGAAACATTTAAAACATTAAGGGAAACTCTTTCTTTGATGGATCTGTGATGTGGGTTATACCTCTAATTTTACACTCAATAAATAACATAACAGGCACATATTAAGCATTTACTTTGTTGCAGACTCTGGAGCTCATCCATACCACTAGTCCTATGTAAATCTTTTACAAAAAATCTAAGTTATGTTCTTGAATATCTGCAAAGAATATTTTATATTGGACAGTTAGTATTGGTGCTCAAGGACTATCCATGAGTTCTTCCTTCCTTTCTTTTACCTTGTTTTTGAGTCAGACATCTTTCTATTACTATCTTTTATGTCATATCTACACAATTCTTTTTTGGTAATAAGCTGAACATATTCATACCCATCATGCACTTCTCCAAGGAAAACTTTAATTCTTCAGAGAGTTATATTTCATGACTCACTTCCATACAGAAAAATTTGTAGAATATTAATGTTGAAAATGTGGGACTATGCTTCAGATTGACATCATGAAAAATATGACTTTCCTCTTCCAATTCATTTAAGCTCTTAAAATTTTAAAGCACATATACACAGAAAGGAGTGGTTAGACAACTTGCAATAGGTGATGCATGAAAAGTTTGCCTAATTAACAAAAATTTTTGAATACTTACTCTGCATATTTTGGGGACATTAAAAAAGTACTCCTCCTCTTAATAATAGTTAAAACATTTACACAATATTTTAAGGCTTACAAGTCACCTGAGACTCATTTAATCATTGCAACAATTCTCCAAGGTAGGTATTATGAAAAGTGTTATAGCCATTTCACTTATGAGGAAACTTACAGGTTAAATGACTTAAACAAGGTCATACAACTAAGCATTATGAAACATAATTCAAAATGAGTACTTTACTTCAGAAACAACACAATATTACTCAGCACAACTTCTTTATGAAAATTTTTATAGTTGAGGAAATAAATTATAGACACAGGAAACATTTCTCATATAATTCATCCTCTTCCTCAAATTCTGATTACTTTTATTATTTTTATGAAAGATTTTAAATAACTCACTTTTATCTTGGTTAAGTGGAGCTTCCCTATCATCCTCAATCTATTAAAGGCTCACTCTTATACGATAATGGTAATGGTATTTAATGGTGAAAAATAAATAATTTCTTTCTATTCTAAGCTTATTGTTTAATAAAGGTAAGACCACAAAACATACAATGTTTGAGACTTTCTTTTATTGAGACATTTATTGGAAAAATACAATGGAAATAGGATCAGAGGAAATGGGTTCCCGAATTTTTGATGCTATTGTTCCATCTGTGCCATATTGTAAAATCACTTCATTCTCTCAGGTTCCTCCTGGATAAAATGATGAAATTGAACTAGATGGCCATTAAGGACCCATAAAGCTCTAAATCTGTGAAGCTATTATTGAATTTGTTTTGGGAGGGAGAAGAAGAAGGGATGAAATGGAGTTTCTATATGTACTTCATATCATGCCAGTCTTCTTTGTACATATCTAGTGAGTTATTCCTTTTTCCAGTTTGCTGTTGGATATTATGATGAAGTGAGTAGCTCAAAATGGGGGAAATGGGTTCAAGGAGGTGGCTCATCTCATTCATAACTCTATAATAACATAAAAAGCCAAGTGAAACAATTAGAAAACAGAGTCTATTTCAGAGAAATCCCCTAAGAACATTTTTCAAGAGATTATGTATGTTTTAAAATTCATATATTACAATTGGATTTCATTGTTTCTTAATAATAGCTTATAATTTATGGTGTCTTAATATTATAATGCAATTTGTATATGTCATTTATTCCTTGAACACAACCCTATCAATTAAGTAGTATTATAAATACGATTACCCTTATCTTAGAAATAATAAAACTGAGATTTGTTCTCATTTTATAGATGAGTTTCAGAAAGCAAATTAGAGAGGTTAATTGACTTGACCAATGTCATGCAGATAGTAAAGATGAGAGATGGCAGAGCAATGGGGAAGAGAATGAGGTGACCCTTCTAAATTATTCCTTCCAGTATAAAGTATTGATGAGAATAGAGAACAAACATGTTCCTTGACTCTGAGGAAGAAAAGGCAGAAAGGACAATGAGCCTTGGAAAGCAAATATTTGTTAAGACAGAAAATCATTTATGAAGTCCAAGGAGAAAGTATTTCTAAGTTCCAAATAGACTCTGATAGCAAGTAATTAGAAAAAGGAAAGGTGAAGATGTGTTTTTGAGCTATAAACATTAAAAGATTCTTAAGAAGTGGACCAATTGTTAAAAAGAATTTATCCCTTGGGAAAAGTGATTAGTGTCATTTGCTAGATGGTAATGGAACCATAAAAGCAAACAAAAAAAATTAAAGAGAAAATTAATATCTGCTGGGCATGAGAAAATTAGGAGTTGATTTGAATAGCTACAATAGTAAAAGAAGATCTAGATTCAGAAGTAAAAAGAAACTGTGAGATCTTTAGTACAATACCATGTAATAAATAGTGAAAGCAAGAATCAACTAGGTTAAATTGTTTGACTAAATTGAAATGGATTTGAAGTGGTAGAACTTATATTTAAAGCCAGATTTCCTGATTTTAAGTCTATTAATTTTCCATAATATTCTGCTGTAGGAGCAGGGGCTGTGGAGAATGGTAGATAGGTTGGTAATGAGATGATCTCAACCTGCTATGAGCAATGGGGCAAAATGGAGGAAAGTGACAGGAAGCAACATTGAAGAACAGAGAATAAGAAATAATTTCTGAGAGTGTCAAGAGAGGGAAATGTCTAAATAAAAGGAATGAAGCATGTATAATGGAAGACAAAAGGTGGTGAGAATATGAAAGAACAAATCCTTACCATTTCATACTAAAATCACATCTGCAGCAACACTGCAGGTCATTGAGACTTGGCAGATATCTGGGGATAGGTTTGTTTATGTTCTATGGATTCAGATGCAAGTCATCCCTGTTTATATTAACTTATAAATTCTACTTTTTAAATTTCTCAGTCTGCGATTGCTTGTAAGCAATAATTGCCAACAGTAGAATGTCCAATAAAGATTTTCTAGCTTTGGAAAGAATTCAAACAATCCAAAAATGATGCAAAATGCCTGGGCATTATCCATGCACCTATACTTTTCACAATAGGAAAGTTCCTCTGACACAAGTGCATAACAATTTATTGTTATGTTCACAATGAATTTTGTTGAATGCTGGAATGAGTTACCACGGGAGTTCATAAAATCTCTTTTCTAGATGATATTTAAAAATAGTAGATGATCTTCCATTGGAATAGTTAGAGTGGCCTTTTTTTGAAGGCAGGAAAGTAGACCAGATGCTCTTTAGATCAATTATAAATTTCATGAGTGTAAGACATGACATAATGGATAGAATGCTGAACTAAGGAGTCAGGAAGACCTTGATTGAATCTCGCATCACAGTTATACTGGATTATCTTGAGAAAGTCTTAACCTCACTCTTACCTTCAGTTTCCTCATCTTTAAAATAGGAAATAATAATAACAAGCATTTCACAAGACTGACATTTAAATGAAACAATTTATGAAATATGAACTTTGAAAACTTTGAAGTGTTGTGAATGCTGGGTACTAGCATCATTTAATCTTCCAACTAACAGATGAGACTTCTCATTGTAGGGTTTTAAGAGTTAAAGCATCACAGATCTATGCTGGGCCCTTATTTTTCTTCTTTTTTACATTTCATCTCTTAGTGACATCATGTACTATGATTATCACATGTGATTTAGTCATGTGATTATCAAATCTGTGTATCTAGTTTTCATTTCATAATTGAACTCTGGTCCTGCTTTGGCCCAGAACACTGGATATTAGCAATCCTTACTGCTTTTTCTATGGTTCCTGCTGACAATCTCTTAGTAAAACTCCACTTCATTTCAACAAACATTTATTCAACATTTATGGAGTTGCTAGTGGGTGGAAAAGGGAACACACAAATCTACTTCAAAGCCTGACCTAAAAAAGAGCAAAGAAATGAAGAGGCATATGGGACTGCCCCCTACTCCCATCTGCCATGCTAATTTTTCAAATAAGCAGCACAAGTTGGTGATTTTCAAGTCTAGTTCAAGTAACTCAAAGACACTCTTCAAAACAGTTGGAGTAAAGTAAGATCACAATTTCTTTTGACTTAGTTCCCCAAACACCTTACTTTTAAATTCTCTCTTGATCAACAAAAAGTCATTAAACAAGGTTATATCCTATCTTAAAAAGTCCATAGTAAAATACATTTGAAAAAACAGTTTTTGGTAATAGCAATAAAGTCAATAATGTTGACAACAATGATGATGACTATTGAACTGTTGAATATCACAATATGACTATATGTTTTATATGTATATATATATGTACATATATATATTCAGAAGGCTGTTATCTTCAAATAAAAACAATTAAAACTTATGCAATATCTTTCTTTATGTATACTTTTGGAACTTTATAATGGATATATTTAGAAATTATGCAAACAAAAACTTAGCTAAACAAGAGACTTATAATCAAAGGCAGGAGGGCCTTGGACTACATTCAACTAGGCCTGAGGGGAGGTGATGGTCAATTGTTGGTAGTGAGATGAACAGCCTATGTTCCCCAAGGAGACCTTAGGCTTTGTTCTGTGGCATTTATGGAAATGGTTGGTATTTTCTCCACAGGAGATCATGAATATGAGAGATAATCTGGAAGTAGTCTGGATTTTTCTTCCACTTCTAGGATCCCTCTGAAATATTTAATACAAAGTTCATGATTTGGGATAACTCAGGATAGAAATGAAGACTGCAATATTTGCATGTCATCTGGATGAAAATGATAACTGAACCTACATAAGCTGATAAACTGAGAGAGTACAGAGAAATAAAAAAAAGGTGCAGGACAAATTGGTGGGGTACAACCACAGTTAGGGAGCCTTATACAAATGATGGGCCAGCAAAGGAGAGTGAGAGGTGTTCAGATAGGAAAAAGAAAGAGTTGAAAGGGAAGTATGAAAATCTGAAGAGAGAGGACAGAATATTTAAAATGGCAGCAGTCAAAGGTATAAAATGTTTCTGAGAGGTCAAGAGGAAGGCCTCCTGAGAAAACCCCACGGAGTACTGAAAATATTAAAATACAGATTGTAAATGATTGCAAAAGAAATGAGGAGAGAAAATAGAGACAACAGGTATTAAAAGGCTTCCTTTGAGATTTTGAACGAAAAAAGAAACAGTAATCTATGATAATGGTTGGGACATTGAAAACTTTTGTCTTGTTTTGTTTTTTAGTATGGCACAGACTTGAACATGTTTGAGGGTAACTGGGAAAAAAAAACAATTCATAGGAAAGGATTATTAGAGTGAGAAGACTGAAGATTCATCTACTGGTAAAGAAGAGGAAGTTGGAGTCTAATGGATTTGTCCTTGGCAATGAAAATTGATGATTCATTATCAGAAAGAAGAGGAAAAGAAGCGAGAGTGGGTAACTATGTCCAAAAGTGTTGAGATGAAGAGAAAAAGGAAGAAGGTGCCTACTATGAATTGCTTTAATTATCACAGTTCAATAAAAAGCAAGGGCCTCAGCTGAAAGAGTGGCTATGATTAAAGTGGAAGGCTTGAGAACAGAAGGGAAAATTTAGAATAGTTTTTATTCTAAGTGGGGAGAGGAATCTATTAGGGAAAGTAAAAAGAATGCTTTGCTTTAGTGAAGGTCCATTTACAATTAGATTTAATATATGTTTGTGGTATATCTCATAAGTTCGGTTATGAGACTTATTACAACTTTATTCAAGGAAAGAAGAGGTGAATGATTCAAGATTGAGATTTGGGAAGGTATTAGTAAACATAGGATAAGGGACCAATAGTCAAAAATAAAGGGCAGTGTAGAATTGATCTGAAGGTATAAAGAGTAATATTTAATGAGGGATGAATGGATTAGACTTCATGATGAGTGCAAAAAATGCATTTAAAAAAGGGAAATCTAGGGATAGGGACAAATTATGTATTCAATTCTGATCAGTCAAGGAAATGGTAGAAACTATGCTACAAATGATGGGAGTCTACAGAAATTTGGCACCTACCAAATAAATATCTATCAATAAATAAACTGGTGGTTATAATTAGACATCAGAAGGGCGCTATTTTTAATGAACCAAAAGATTTCAAATCCCAAAACAACAAATTTAGATTTCCAAATATTCTTTCAAATATTCCTTGAGACTTAAAGAAACTAATTGGAATAGGAACATTATCAGAGAAAGAACTGGTGTTCACAATCACTTAGGAAAAAACATTGATTCATAGAAACTGAAAAGAACATTTTGAAGAGGTACTTCACATAAAAAAAAAACTCAAAATCTCTTTTATTCAATAGAATGAAAAACTTTCAAAATACGAGACAAAGCAGCAGAAGAAAAAAATCCCATGGAACAAAATAAAGTACCAAATATACTCATGATCCTGTCTACTAATAGAGGTGACCCAAAGTTATTTTCAATGAAGCTAGACAAAATAACCTTATACTCCCATGCTTTTATTCAGCTACAAAGAGCAGTTATTTTTTCTGCCTGTGCAATGATTGATAGAAAATTAAGTATAAAGTAATAATAGTAGGATAGTTACATGTCCCAGAACCAATTCTATCCAAATTCCATGAAATAAGATAGAAGTTATTATCATAATAACAAATTTAATAACAAATATTCATATTTTGAATTAGGTTTTACAAGTACTTGAGATATATTTCTTCATTTGAACCTCACCACAAATCTATAAAATTGATACTTTTAAATATTATTATCTTTATTTTATAGATAAGGAAAATGAAGTTTAATACAATTAAGTGATCACGATGTTAAATAGCCTTTAATCAAAAGACTGCCCCCCAAAACAGAATTGAAACTAGGTTTTTTGGGTTTGTCTTCCAGAACCAACATTTATCCATAACAATAGACAAAACCAAGCCAAAAAAAATAAAGGCAAATATAGCTGAATTTTAAAATTGATGATACTCTTTGGAAAAAAGAGTAAGGCAGTTAAGTAATCATTACTTAAATGATTACTGATTTTGAAATCTCTATTTTGGGCCTCAGAAATAGTCAACAAGGAGGAATATCATATATTTGGAAAGAAGTTTCTCAAGCTGACAGTGAACATCCAGTGGTTTGTTGCATTTTCCCATTATGTAAATGTCTTCTCTACATACAATAGGCAAATGTAGTGCTTTCATTTAAATAAGTGACACAAATTTGATTTTACCTGAATAGGAAAAATGATTTAATCTTTACTTGAAAAATAATTTGCACAAAATTGAGGAAACTATTCCATTAATGTCTATTATGCTTCTTCCTCACAGTCTTCCATCCTCTGGTAAGTATTATTCCATTCTTTTTAATTTATTTACTGGTATTTGAGAATAAAAAATTTCAAACATAACACCTTATGGTTATAAATATTTAAAAGTTGGTGACACATCAAAGAGTACTTTATATTTTCACTTTATTTTTCATTTTGGTTAGAAATGAAAACTTGAATTAAGGCTTTTAGGACCAAATTTCATAGTTTCTAACAATTTCATATCAAGACCATTTTACCTAGCTACATTCAGAGACAATTAAATCTTTGGGATGTAGAATAGATCACAGAGCTGCCTTGTGAATGGGATTGGCTCATAAAATACATTCCCCCTAATCTTTTTTTTCCTAACTTCCTCATTTCTTATTATAATCTTGATGTTTCTGCCTATGAAACTACTTCTACTTCAATAGGTTATTCTCTTTGCCCCACTTTAACTCTTCCTCCATATAGCTACCAAATTTATCTTCCTTAAATGGAAGTCTGAGGAAATAATCCCCATCCCATCTTCAAGAAGTCCAATGGCTCCTTTCAGTCTAGGTTTGATGGCAACATTCTCTGTTTGGTTTGTAAAGCCTTCCATTACATAGCTCCTTCCTGATTTTCCAGTCTTTTTTTTTTAAACTGATTTACATATATTCTGTGCTTGAGCAGCACTATTTTAAGTAATCCCTAATCCCCAATGTGCTTACTCAGCACCTTTTCCCTCACCAACTCTCTGGCATAGCCCCACAACCTGATTCATGTGTGCTCAGATTTTACTCAACTATTTTGCTGCAGTATATGCCAACACAACCTGTCCCTACATTCATGGCACAATTCTGTAGTAACAAGCAGCAGGATTCAGCTCTACCCATTCCCCTGATAGTAGATAGGGAGGGATAGGAAAATGAAAATATGTTTTCCTAAATAATAATATACTACAACAGTTCTTATTCACTGACCTAAAGAACAGAGGAACTGGATCAGAGTGCCAGCCTCACTAGGGGGTTACACCAAATCTGAATTTCTTCCTTTTTAGAAGTCACTTGGGGCAGGGACCGAAGTTGATGAAAAGTGAATTCTATAATTTGAGGGACAGTTTTGGAACCACCCCTTAGGGCATCTGCTATCAAGGCAGAAAGAATCAGAAATGATTGAAATTACCAAAGTTCTCAGGAGGAAAATATACTTAGTTAAAAATCCTTATGCATAAGTGGATATATTAACAGGAAAGACATTAATAACAAAAGGGAACATGACCACCAAGACATGTAAATGAGTCTGAAATTTATTAAATAAATATTGCAAAAGAAATTGAAACACCACCTGATGAAATGAAAGACCCTGTAGATTTCCCAGGAGATTTACAGCACGCTATCCCCAAGTGGTTCAAGAGAGAAATTAGAATCATAAAAGCAGATTTTATGATTCACACAGCAGAAATAATTGGAAGACTAGAGAGTTCAAGCCATGGTGGCAAGTCTCTCTAAAGAGGTGAAAGAGATAGCAACTGACTGAGAATACAAATTTACTGAAGTGGAAGAAAGCCTGAAGAAGAGAAACAATGTAATAATGCTAAAAGATTACAGTCTCTAGATCAATTCTGATGGATGTGGCTCTTTTCAACAATGAGATGATTCAAGCCAATTCCAATAGATTTTTGATGGATAGAGCCATCTGCCTCCAGAAAGAGGAGTATGGGAACTGAATGTGGATCATGACATAGTTTTGTTCATCTTTTTTGTTGTTTGCTTGCTTTTTGGTTCCTCCCTCCCTTCTTCCCTTTGTGATCTGATTTTTCTTTGTACAGCATGATAAACATGGAAAGATATATATATATATGTATACACATATACATATATATATATATAAGAATTTTCTAGGTTTAACATAAATTGGATTACTTGTTGTTAGTGGAGGGAGTTGGGGAAGAGAGGAGAAAAACTGGAGACACGAGGTTTTGCAAGGGTGAATGTTGAAAACTATCTTTGCATGTATTTTGAAAATAAAAAGCTATTATTTTAAAAAATGGATGCTCTGCCATTTTGTTCATAAAAAATCAATATCTCTGTACAAGCAAAATAAAATGATTTTGTAAATAGGAATATAGAGACAATTTATGTATCATAAGTCTACCAAAAGAAAACAAGTAAAAAATCTAAATATCATTAGGCAAGAAATAATACAAGAAAACTGTTTAGAACTTCTAAATCCATGAAACAGATTGAAATAATTCACAAATTGCCTCATGTAAGACAAAGCAAGTCTGGACTGCAAAATCCCAGATATGAGGTATTTAAATTTAATATTTCCAGTGATAATAAATTCTACAGATGCTCAGGAAGAAAGAAATTTGAAGAAAACAAAGGGTGTACTACAGCAAAGAGAAACTTTAGAATAGAAGGAACAAAGTGTTACAAAGAGCAAAAGAGTTTGAGGTGACACTCCTTGTGAGTCTGATCATAATAATCAATGAAAAAAAATAGGTATTTAAAAAAGAGAGATTTGAAAAATTATAAAAAAGGAAAAAGGAAAATAAAACCAAAGAATTAAAAATAGGCAGATTAGTTGCCTTGCAAGCCTTCCAGATAACAGAAGCACAAGGCAAATAAATATTAGAAACAGTAACCAAGGAACAATTATAGAAACAAATTACTATAGAATAGAAAAGAAGGGAAAATGGAAAGAAAAAGATACCTATGAGGTTAGTAGCAAAAGCACAAGCAAAATCAATAGTAACTTATCAATGAAAATACCATTATGAAATTTCTTTCTAGAAGTACACTAAGAGACAAGAATAAAAACAGAAGATAAAGTGAAGTGTTGGATTAGGAACAAGTATGAAATAGCTTAGATTAAACCTCACAATGTCTTGCCTTTAGGTGAATCTTTTTTAAAATTTAATTTAAATTTCAAAATGGGAGGATACACAAAAGCAGAGAGAAGAGGAAAAAGTAAGAAATGAAGGGATTAATCTTGTAGTTTCTCAGGAAGAAGAGTGATACACAAACACAGGTAAGGTTCCAAAATTACATAATGAAATGGGATGTATATAATCTAAATTCAGCAAGGGTCTCATTGAACAACAGTCCAATAGTTGGAAGAGAGAGAATTTATAATAGGAGAGAAGCACCATTCAGTAAGTATTATCAAAAAGGATTTGGTGTTTCATGAGATCACTGCCTCTGAAAAAGTTCTAGCATAGTTCTAGAAAGGATTTTTCTTGTTAAATGGAAAAAGAAATGATCATAGAAAAGGCAGAGATTCACAATGAACCATATAGTCAAGGGCCCATGACAATTTATAACATGGGATGATACTTCACTCTATCCTTCACAGGAAATTCTATTTCTAAGAACCAGGAATAGCAGAAAAAGATCTTTTTAGAAGAAGGAACTCAAAAGATGTACCATACAATCTTTAATTTCTAGAGAAATACAAAGACTAGAGGAGGAAGATATAAGAATTAGGACTGTGAATAAATAAAGGGAAGGTATTAATGATAAAATATGAGAGAAACAAATCTGATATTTAAATGATGTGAAAATATAAAGAAGGCAAAATTAGATAATTGGATAAAAATGAATACAAAAAATCAATAAACTGCATAAACTCCAAACTTAGATAAGAGGGATGACAAGCAAGAAAAAAAAGCACCTTGACAGTGAAGGGAAAAGATGCAACAGGGAGAGGAGGTATTTTAAAGTAGATTAAGCAAAAACAAATTTAAAATCCAAACTATTGTCTTTGTAGATGAAGATTAATTAAAAAGAATCTTAATTTTGGAGAAAAGTGTTACGGAAAAAATTTTAGACCTCTAATAATTGTATGAAATTGGACTAAGTAATCCAATAAAATGAAAGTGACATTAAATAAGAAAATAAAATCCCCCAAATTACTATATATGTATTTCTTAAAATATGCCTAAAACAAAGATGCACATAAACATAGAAAGCTGTCACAAATTTAATATTTATTAAAATTTTCATGCAAGTAAATTTTTAAAAATGAAGTTGCAATTACACAATCAGAAAAAAAAATGAAGCAAAAATTTATAGTGTGAAAAAATGAAACTGTTATTCTGAAAGATTGTATAAACAACAAACCAATATCAAAATTAAACTATCATGCTCCGAATGCCTTAGTACCCAAACTTGTAAAGGAAAAGTTAGCCAAATTACAGTAAGATATAGGCCTAAGCCCAATAATAATAAAATTAAATAATCTTCTTACTTTTTGACAAAACTAATAAGGATAAATAAAAGGAAAATGTAATATTAATTAAATTATAAAAGAAACTAGAGTTAAAAGAGGTTTAACATTTTCTAAATCGGATTACTAAAGAATATATATATTTTTGGTACCAAATGGAATTTACCACATATTAGGGAAAAGAGATGCTACAAATCTAAAAGACAGTAATCATAAACACACTGTACATAAATTATAGTGTAATAAAAATATTAAGGATCAGCTCAGGAAGCACCAACAAAAAGCATAGATACAAAAGAAGGCAAAAATGAAATCCTAAATAATGACTGGTTTAAAGAACAAATCATGAAAACAGATAATAAGTATGTGAAAGTTATATGAAAAAAAACATAACAAAGCTTCTGGGTTCAGCTAGTAATTAGATTCCTAAGAACATCAATTTATAAAACACAAAAGGAGAAGGTTATATCATGAATATTCATTTATTAAAATAGAAAGACATATAAAAAGGCAGCAATCATAAACACATTGTTCACGGACCACAATATAATAAAAAATAATGATCAGCTCAGGGAGCACTAACAAAAAGCATAGAGAGAAAAAAGGAGACAAAATTGAAATCCTAAAAAATGACTGGTTCAAAGATCAAATCATAAGAACAATAATTATGTAAAAGTTATATTAACAAAAAAAAGATACCAAAGTTTCTGGGCCCCAGATAATAATTATATTCCTAAGAACACACATTTATAAAACACAAAAGGAGACTATTGTAACATGAATATTCATTTATTAAAATAACTACAATCTCAATAAGGACAAAATAAGAGATATTGGAAGTAAGATGAGAAATAAACAGGAAATCAAATAGACAATGAACAAAAATAAAAGATGGTTAGTTGAAAACACTAACAAAATTGGTAAAAATTTAGCCTACCTAATTAAAAAAAAAGAAAAAAACAAAAATATAAACCCAATATAAAAACAAATGAGCAAAATAAATCATAAAAACAAAAGCTAGAAGAAATACAAAAAAAATTATACTATGTATAATTTATATGTTAGCAAATTTGGGGTATCACCCAATCTCAGAAACTAGCTATAAATAGAGCTACAAAATTAAAGAAAAAAATAAAACTACTATACCTAATGGATCCCTAAAAGAATTCTATCAACCTTTTAAGAAATAATTAATGCCAAGACAACACAAGTTATTCTCACAAAATTTGGGAAAGAAAACATTTTATCAGAATCCTTTTAGTGAGATGAATATAATTTTAACATTAATACCAGAGAAGGCAAGCAAAGTACTATATAGTTCAATATTGTTAAGGAATAGCAATTCAAAAACATTTTTAATCCTGTAAAACAGACTACAGCAATTAAATGAAA
The DNA here is from genome assembly GCA_023553655.1 of Myrmecobius fasciatus. Classification (NCBI taxonomy): domain Eukaryota; kingdom Metazoa; phylum Chordata; class Mammalia; order Dasyuromorphia; family Myrmecobiidae; genus Myrmecobius; species Myrmecobius fasciatus. Next base: position 48,588 of record JAJPUD010011854.1, read on the forward strand.
AAAACAAACAAGCATTCCTTCTGACGTTGAATATAGACCAGGAATTCAAAAATCATTCATCATTAGAATAACAATTAACATAATAATTCAAATTTAAAACCAAAACATCCAAAATAACATGATTCTATCTCTATATCTATCTTTTAAATATCTACAGAAAAATCTGTGGGCAAGGTACAGAACTCATTTATGCTGAAAACCCTACGAAGTATAGACATAAAGGCACTTCTGTGAAGTTATCTAAAACCAAAAATAAGCTGTGTATGCAAAAGGAATAGACTGGAAGCCTTCCCAGGAAATAGAAGAATAAAGCAAGAACATCTACTCCTCTGCTATTACATGATATAGTTTCAGAAATGCTAATGATATTAATTACACAATTAATTAGCAGATATGTAATATTGATCAAAAGATAGAAAAATAGATCAGTATAACAAACTAGGTAAGGTAGGATCAAGATAATGGAACTTTATATCTCAATGTTCAATAAACCCCAAGACAAATTATTTAGCAAAAAATCACTATTGACAAAATCTTCTTAGAGTTCTAAAAAAAGTGTAAAAATATATTACTAAGACCAGCTACTTACATCATATTCTGCCACACAATGCAATTACATATATCGTCTTCTTTTTTTTTAAATTAAAGCTTTTTATTTGTATAACATATGTATGGGTAATTCCCCAGCACTGATCTTTACAAAGTTTTCCATTACAAATTTTACCCCCAGTCCCCTTCCCTCCCCTAGATGGCAGGAAGTCCACTACATGTTAATAATGTTGAAATACTTGACAAGTTGTGCAAGAAAAATCCTATCTACAAGAAAAAAAAAAGAAAAGCAGAGAAAGGAAACACAATGCAAGCAAACATCAATAGAGAGCATGAAAATGTTATGTTGTGGTCCACATTTCATATACCTCTCTCTGGGTGTATATGGTTTTCTTCAGTGAACAATTGGAATTGGTTTGAGACAAATCTTTGTTGCAGAGAGCCATGTCCATCAGAATTGATCCTCATGTAATATTGTTGTTGCTGTGTATAATGATCTTCTGGTTCTGCTCGTTTCACTCAGCATCAGTTCATGCAAGTCTCTCCAGGCCTCTCTGAAATCGTCCTGCTGGTTGTTTCTTACAGAACAATAATATTCCATAACATTCATATACCATAATTTATTCAGCCACTCTCCAATTGATGGGCATCCCTTCAGTTTCCAGTTTCTAGCCACTACAAAAAGGGCTGCCACAAATGTTCTTGCACGTGTGGGTCCCTTTCCCTCCTCTAAGATCTCTTTGGGATATAGGCCCAATACAAACACTGCTGGATCAAAGGGTATGCACAGTTTAATAACTTTTTGAGCATAGCTCCAAATTGCTCTCCAGAACGGCTGGATCCATTCACAGTTCCACCAACAATGTATTAGTGTCCCAGCTGTCCCACATCCCCTCCAACATTCATCGTTATCTTTTCCTGTCATTTTAGCCAATCTGATAGGTGTGTAGTAGTACCTCAGAGTTGTCTTAATTTGCATTTCTCTGATCAATAGCGATTTGGAGCAACTTTTCATATGACTAGAGATGGCTTTAATTTCATCATCTGAAAATTGTTCATATCCCTTGACCACTTATCTATTGAAGAGTGGCTTGAATTCTTGTATATATATGAGACAATTCTCTATATATTTTAGAAATGAGGCCTTTATCAGAACCATTAAATGTAAAAATGATTTCCCAATTTGATGCTTCCCTCCTAATCTTGCCTGCATTAGTTTTATTTGTACAGAAAGTTTTTAACTTAATATAATCAAAATTATCCATCTGGTGGTGTTCAATTAGGAGTTCCAGGTCTTCTTTGGACATAAATTTATTCCATCTCCACAGGTCTGAGAGGTAAACTATACTACGTTCCTCTAATTTGCTTACAATATCACTCTTTATATCTAGATCATGAACCCATTTAGATCTTATCTTGGTATGTGGTGTTAGGTGTGGGTCAAACCCTAATTTCTTCCACACTAGTTTCCAATTTTCCCAGCAGTTTATGCCGAATAATGAGTGCTTATCCCAAAAGCTGGGGTCTTTGGGTTTATTAAACACTAAATTGTTAAAGTTATTGCCTAGATTGTCCTGATAACCTATCCTAGGCCAGTGATCAACTGCTCTATTTCTTAGCCAGTACCAAACGGTTTTGATGACCGCTGCTTTATAATATAGTTTTAGATCTGGTACAGCAAGGCCACCTTCATCTGCCTTTTTTTTTCATTAATCCCCTTGAAATCCTTGACCTTTTGTTCTTCCAAATGAATTTTGCTACTATTTTTTCTAGATCTGTAAAATAATTTCTTGGGACTTTGATTGGTATGGCACTAAATAAGGAGATTAATTTGGGTAGTATTGTCATTTTTATTATATTCGCTCTGCCTACCCATGAGCACTTAATGTTTTTCCAATTGATTAGGTATGATTTTGTTTGTGTGGAAAGTGTTTTGTAGTTTAGTTCATATAGTTTCTGACTTTTCCTTGACAGATAGATTCCCAAATATTTTATCCTATCATCCGTTATTTGGAATGCAATTTCTTTTTGTATCTCTTGCTGCTGAATTTTGTTGGTAATATATAAAAATGCTGATGATTTATGTGGATTAATTTTGAATCCTGCCACTTTGCTAAAGTTGTGAATTGTTTCTAGTAGTTTTTTAGTTGAGTCTCTAGGGTTCTCTAAGTATACCATCATGTCATCTGCAAAGAGTGATAATTTGGTTTCTTCATTACCTACTCTGATTCCTTTTATCTCTTTTTCTTCTCATTGCCAAAGCTAACATTTCTAATATGATATTAAATAGTAATGGTGACAGTGGGCAGCCTTGTTTCACTCCTGATCTTATTGGGAATGGTTTTAGTTTGTCTCCATTACATATGATGCTTGCTGATGGTTTTAAATAGATGCTACTGATCATTTTAAGGAAAAACTCATTTATTCCTATACTCTCTAGTGTTTTTAATAGGAAAGGGTGTTGGATTTTGTCAAAGGCTTTTTTTGCATCTATTGAGATAATCATATGGTTTCTGTTAGTTTGGTTATTAATATAATTAATTATGCTGATAGTTTTCCTAATATTGAACCAGCCCTGCATCCCTGGTATAAATCCTACTTGGTCATAGTGTACTATCCTGGAGATGACTTTCTGTAATCTCATTGCTAATATCTTATTTAAAATTTTTGCATCGATATTCATTAGGGAAATTGGTCTATAATTTTCTTTCTCTGTTTTCACCCTATCTGGTTTAGCTATCAGCACCATATCAGTCTCACAGAAGGAATTTGGCAATATACCTTCTGTCCCTATTTTTTGAAATAGTTTGTATAGTATTGGATTTAATTGTTCTTTGAATGTTTGGTAGAATTCACATGTAAATCCATCTGGCCCTGGAGATTTTTTCTTAGGGAGTTGGTTAATAGCTTGTTCTATTTCTTTTTCTAATATGGGGCTATTTAAATCATTTATATCCTCTTCTGTTAACCTGGGCAATCTATATTTTTGTAGATATTCCTCCATTTCATTTAGATTATCAAACTTACTGGCATAAAGTTGGGCAAAGTAACTCCTAATTATTGCTCTAATTTCCTCTTCATTGGAGGAAAGTTCTCCCTTATCATTCTTGAGACTAACAATTTGATTTTCCTCTCTCCTTTTTCTTATCAAATTAACTAAAGGCTTATCTATTTTGTT
>JAJPUD010011855.1:0-52310 GCA_023553655.1 Myrmecobius fasciatus
GTAAGCAGATTTACTGTAAGAAGAGTTTCCTAAGAGCAAAGGAGAGGAATGCAGGCCTCTGTCCTTCCAAACTGGGCAGTAAGAGGAGAGCTGTCCAGTAAGAGGAGGTCACCCCAAGTGTCCTGGCAATAGGCTGCCTTACAAGACAGTTTCTTTGTTCTTAGTCCTTAGAGAGGACATGACTTGCAAGTGAATTGGATTTAAGTGAGGGAAGGCTATACAAAATAGCCAAGCTCATTTTCTTTCCAGTGCCAGGGGCAAGCTAGAGATAGAGCTGAGATGGCTGTGGGTAGGATGAGAGATCTCTGGCCTTTCAGAGCCAAGGTCTTTATCAGGTCTCAGTTTGACTGAGGCAACACCCATTCAGTGATTCAGCTGGGTAAGAAATGAGGCAAAAAAATGGCCTTTTTTACCTTTTAAAAAATAATCTGGGAGGGGAAGACCTTCAGAGTTTTGGGCCAAAACAACCACAATTCTGAGCCCTCAGAGAACAAACAATGACAAAATGAGGCTTGGGCAGGGACTTATTGTTGGCCAATCAATGATAGCTAAAGTGATTTGGGTTTAATCTAGGCCATAAATGCCAAGATAGCTTGTGAGGTTTCCAATGATCAAAACGTATATTCTTTTGGACAGAGCACTTACAGGTATGGATATGTGGAGAGAGGGAGGGAGGGAAGGAAGGAGGGAAGGAAGGAGGGAAGGAAGGAAGGAAGGAAGGAAGGAAGGAAGGAAGGAAGGAAGGAAGGAAGGAAGGAAGGAAGGAAGAAAGGGAGGGAGGGAGGGAGGGAGGGAGGGAGGGAGGAAAGGAGGGGGGAGGGAAGGAAAGAAAGGAAGAAAAAAAAGAGGAATGAAACAAAGAAAGAAAAAAGAAAGGAGGAAGTTAGGAGCTACATTGCCTAACTATTTGTCCTTTGTTCTTGAAGAGGACCATGATGTATGAAGAGGCATTATGTAAGAGGGAAGACTCAAGGATTGCCAAAGTCCTTTTCTCCTTTGTTATATGGTTATGTTGTCTTCATAATTGAACTGAAGTCATGACCCACCGTGCATTTCAAAGTTCAGTTCTAATTTTGTTGTATTTAATACGGCTTCAAACAAGTGGACTATTGTTCCCTGGACTTTGAAACTCATTACAGAAAAACTTCAAGACTTTGAAAGCTTAAACTCAGTGATAACACAGAGAGGAGTGACGTAAAAGTTTTCTCATATTATTTGTAAAGGGTCAAGTGGATGAAGAGCCCAGACAGGAATCTGTAAAGGGCAGATGAATCCCTCCAGAATGTTTGCTGCTCCTGAAAATGCAGCCCAGGGGCAGCTAGGTGGCACAGTGGAGAAAGCACCAGCCCTGGAGTCAGGAGGACCTGAGTTCAAATCTGGTCTCAGACACTTAACACTTCCTAGCTCCTGACCCTGAGCAAGTCATTTCAACCCAATTGCCTCAGCAAAAAAACAAGCAAACGAACAACAACAACAACAAAAACCAGCCCAGGCCACACATTTTCCTGCCTGCCCCTAATTCAGGTTCTTGGTTGATCTCATCAGAATCACTTTATTTTTCTCCCTAAGAAACTTTTGCTAAGTGAGGCTGCACTTATCCCACCTGCTGGAATGGGTGTTTTTTTTTTAATATGGAGGGATGAAATGGAATGGTGTTTGAGGTGTGCAATGTAGGAGATTCAATACTTTTCTAAGCTTTAAGACATTGGGAAAAGCTTTCCAAATATACAATTAATACTCACTTGTCGACTTCTGTCATGCAAGAACTTTTTTCAGCTTTTTCTTTTTTCAGACGTTTGACGTTTCGTTCTGTTACTAATTTTTCGCAAGGAATGATTGGAATCCCCATGCTCTTTGCAAAACATGTTGCACCTCGATCAGTCAGGAATGAGTGATTTGTCTGATCAGAAAGGGGAGGAAAATCATCAGTCTTGAGCTGTCCTGACTGCTCGAAGGCAGCTACACCTTCGGAGCACAAAGGTTCAAAAAGGCAAAGTCTGGCAGGAATGAAGCTGCTGGGAAAATTTCTCTTTCCACCACAGATACGACTCACTCTGTGGGTGTCATAAGAAAAGACATCAGTCAATGGCTAACTTGTTAGTGAAGCAATTGGTGTCTCAATGGGAAGGAAACAGTTATCAGGGGGAAAACTTAAGGTCCCATATGGCTTCTCTTCCTGCCAGTAAGAAACACCTTTGTCCCCAGAGTACCATGGGGACGGACTCTCAGATAACAGTATTTAGACTCATTTCATCTGTTTTAGAGAACCATGACAGGAACATAGGCTTTTCAGGGCTGTTATAGCTCTTGAGTCTGAGGGATGTCACTGAGAAATCATTGTTTAGCCATACCTTTTCCATAACAAGGCGGGCGACTTTAATGGGATTTGCGATGCTCTTAATTGAAGACACAGCTCCTGAGGACAGATTTCTTCCATCCATGATACTGGCATCCATCTCAATTTGGCCATCCTCATTCAAGACAGATCCATGACCTACAAGAAAAAGAGAGAGAACAAGGATGAATTCATCTTAACCAGTCATTTGCCAGTGTGGAAGTACTGGGATACAAGTTTTCCATCTACTACATATGTATACTTTATAAGTCCCTACCCTCCTGAAGCTTCTATACATCTGGGGAATTGAGTGTATAGGTGAGCTGAGTTGGGAAGGAGCATTAACAACTTAGGAAAAGAAATGGAGGCTTAAGGAGCACATGTTCAGTTCAGATCTGAGCTGAGCCTTGAAGATAAGGATTCTGAGACACAGAAATGAGAGCAAAAATGACTTGATTTGTTGGTTTTTTGAGAACCAAGCTTAATTTCAATTTGTTCTTAGCTCGTTATGACTGCCAATTAAAATTTAATTTCATGGGAACACTGGGCAAAGAACAAAACTATGTGCTGGCTTCCACAGCATTTGTTGCAGATATACTACTACTGGTTTAAATTTAAGCAGGCTAAAAAAGTCACCCCCAAATTTGGGAGACTCAGGTCAGTGATGTTAAGTGATCCACACAATGTAGCACAGGTAAGAAGTTAATTAAGAATCAGCATTTGAACCCAGTTCCTGACTCCAGATCAAGGACTCTCTCTGCCTGGGCCAAAGCCTCATCTGGACAAAAGGCATATGAGGGTCATCAAAGATTTGAGCCTGTGAGTTTAGCATTAGTCTCATGAAAATAAGCAATCTGTCCAGAAATAGTGAACCCCAGTATGGTTCCTTCTGGGATAGCTGCTAGAGTGACAGAGTGGATCAGTGAGGGAAATCTGGGGGAGAGGGTGGGCAGGAGGGCAAGAAATGCTAAGGACAAGGCTGTCTCACAAAATAATCCTCCAAATTAAACTAGAAACATGGGTGTTGTTAAGATGGCATTAGAAACAGTCACTATTTCCTCTCAGGTGTTTCAATTTGGGGGGAAACATCAGTAGAGAATTAAAAAAAATAAAACATAAAGTGGTTAGGGCCAAAGTAAATTTTATGGGCCAAACTAAGGTAACAGGTATTTTTTTAAATGTGTGCAGACACAATCAGTTCTTTTTCTGGCTATGGATAATTATTTATATGTTTTATCTTAAGTCTAAAGGCTGTAGTTTACATTTGTTTTTAACTTTTGAGTTCCAGATTCTCTCCCTCCATCCCCCATTAAGAAAGTCCATCTGAAGTTATACAAAACATTTCCATAAAAGTCCTAACTATTCTGTAAGAGCCTAAAAGAGCACTGTGGTTAGTGCTAGGGAGGGCACAGCAATGGAGTCAGTTTCTTTGAAATGCTTTGGTTGGGAAGACATAAGGATCAAAAGAAGGCAGGATCTAAATAAATGTGGATATGAGGTGGTGTGGTACAATAGAGAGGATCCTGAACTGAGAGACAGGACCTGCGTTAAAATCCTGGCTCTATCTCAAACTAACTGTTTGGGTGAGTCATTTATGTCTCTGGCATCAGTTTCTCTGCTTGTAAATGAAAAAAGATGAGACCAGATGAAATGGGGGGTCAAGAGGGTCAGAAAAAGGTATTCTGTGTTCTTCTGATAGATATTTCCTTATCAGACAGGCTTTTCCTTTTTTGGGGGGAAGAGGAAGAGGGCATGGGAAAACCTTTTTTTTCCCTCCCCCCAGAAGCCACATGTTGCTTAGGATTTCAAGGTTTTCATGCATAACTACTAGAAACCTAAGGTACTCAACAGCCCTTTACACTTTTACATTCATTCATTCCGTCCCTGGTAATTTTTAACTCCAAAAGGATAATGTCCTGATTTTTTTTTCTTAAAAAGGTAAGCAAGGGTCAGAGGTAGAGCAGAGAATGATTTCCATCAATGATTCAAAAGTCAGAGTGCTTTTAGCAGTTCAAGGGATGGTAGAGTAGGTCATCTATTCAGCAGATTCCCCAGGGGGGCCCCCCAAAAGGCAGGACTCTTGTGCTTGATGAGTCAGTTTTACCATCTAGATTATGATGGAATTTTAGCATTTGTGGAGATTACTATAATTTGAGAGTAAACTGGCTTGTGTCAAAAGAGATTTTCAAAGGCAGAATGGATTTCCGGGCCTTTGTATTTTCTCTGTAAGCAGTGATGCTCAGAATTATGTAATAGTCTGACAGATCTGTATGTAAAAGACGGGATACAGGAAGCCTTTGATATTAATGATCACAGATTTTTGGCTACAGTTGTTTTATCATCAACAAGAAATCCCTTTGGAGGGAGGGTCCTTACGGTCGCATTTACTTATTAGAGAACCAGGAGTGTGAATGGAGGGGACAATCGGCCCGATGCTTGCCTTGCCTGTTCTCCATACTTTGGGTATCTGCAGACCAGCATCTGAGGTTGGGGCTTATTGCTGGCCTTGTTCCTGATTTTGGTTTCCTGGAGCTTCTGGCCATGTCTAGGGCTCTTCTTCCAACACTGTAGCCAGTCCCTGGGATATTAATCTGTCTTCCTTCTCCCCTTTCAGTTTAAAACTCTTCTGATTACATTTGCACCATATCAGGCAAACATATAGATTTCCCCCCTATTTTTGTAAGCTGTGATCTATTGCTTGCTAAAAGCCCATCATCCCTTGGGTATTAAGCTTGGTATATAGACACGAGCAATTTTCTGTCTTCCTCCTTTCCTTCCAGTTTAAAACTCTTCTGATTAGATTTGCACCACATTAGGCAAACAAATAGATTTTTCCCTAATTTTTGTGAGCTGTGATCCATTGCTTGCTAAAAGCCCATCATCCCTAGACTTTAAGCCATGGTAGAGAAATCTAAATGTTATTTTTGCACATGATCTCCTTAACTAGCCATTTTTTTTTCTAAATCTGCCTGCCTTTTGACAGGAGGCACCTAGCTGTGACAGACGGCTTCAAGGCGTATTTTACTTCTTAAGACTCAAATCTTTGTTTTCATCAAGCACCAGATCACTCAAGTTCTTGGTGGTATGATTAACTTGGACAAAGTACAGTAGTCAGGGCAGCATAATGAACTCTGGGGAGATTTCCTGACATATGACATGCTCGTGAGATGGGCAGGATCCTGCCCCAGGAAAAGAGATCTCCAAGGGGAGCTTCATTCACTGGTTCCTCATCATCTATACCTACTACTGTGAGTGCCAAGAGCTGCTCATAGCCCAGGGGTGAAGGTTCACCAATGGCTTAGCTCCCCTCTGTCCCCAAAAGGGGAGCTGCATTCAGTGGCTTAAAGAATCATTTCTTGGGGGTTCTTAACCTGGGTGGGGTCTATGAACTTTTCTTTTAAATTCTGGTAACTACTTCAACATAATTGGTTTCCTTTGTAATTTTAAATATTTGATTCTATGCATTTAAAAATATTATTCTATAAAAGGTCCATGGGTTTCACTCAATTGCTTGTCCAAGAGTTCCAGGGCTCAGATAAGTGGCATGTGCACCACACAATATGCACTCCCTGGCCAGGGAAAACAAACACAATAACAGATGGTTCGTGGGCATCTTTTTTTTTTGCAGGGGTTCTTCTGCAAAGCCTGGTTTCTGATGCTGCCAGTAGTGCCCACTGCCCATGCCCAGCTTTTCTATGGGAGTCTATGGGGAATCTCACGGGCAGAGCTTGCTTTACTGAGCTGGAAGGAGGAAGGAGAGGTGAGCATTTCTGGTAGTGGCAGCTAGACTGCAGGGCCTCAGGCAGGCTGTGAGAAGTGGGGGTGTGGGGGTGTGGAAATATTTGTCCTTCTTTCCCTTAAGTGGGTCACAACACTGGCTAAAACTTGGATACATAAGAGCTTGACCACTGGACAGCGGGGAAGTCCTGGGAGCAGTCAGGAGTTGCTCTCCTTTGGAAACTGGGTGTGAGATGAAGGAATAAGGTACTGTCTGTGAACTGGAAGATTGGGAGGGAAAACCAGAAAGGGGAGACATCTGCAGAAAGGGAAGGTCCTGGGAGGACAAATCCAAAAATATTTAAATAGCCATTTGTGGTTCCCTGGGAAAATGGGCCATTAGGGTGATATTCTGATTAGGATACGGAGGGGCATCAATTATAGGGGGGTTTAACTGGGTTAAAGATGGTTCCTGATGCTTTGGGGAGATGAGACCACAACTCAACTTTGGCCACATGTTCTCTGTTCTTCCCAGTACTAAGGGGACTTTCTTTGCTCTGGTGTATGGGGAGCTCATTGCCTGTGAGGCCCTTTCAGCCTCTTGTGGACTCATGGGCTGACTCTGAACTTCAGTTCCTGACAGAAAGAAGATAAATAATGCTTTAAGGGTGAAGGCAAAGGAGGGATCTGACCACACCAGTGATGAATATTTCTTAGTCCAAGGACCAGGAGGACTTGAACCTAAGAGGCTTTTTCTAGAGGAAAATCCAGGAAAAAGAGAGGGCAGGGCCATCCCCTGGTGCAGGAAGGGCATCTATTTTTAGTGGTGATTCATGATTAGAACTTCCCAGGCTCTGGGCACCTCTCTTCTATCTCATCTGATATGTCTCATCTGAGACTGTGTATCTGGATGCTAGCTCAAGGAGTATTTAAGATCCCTGTGAGCGGAGGTAGAAAGTACAAATGGAGGAGAGAATCATGTAAAAGGTGGAGTATTACAAGCCCTTAAAGCCAGAAAGCAGCTCAGAGATCATTCAATCTGAACCTTTTCATTTTGGGCTGAAGGAGCCAGACCTTGTGCCTCCTCCTTTGAGGTGCTGTAGCCCAGGGACATCAGACAGGGATCAGGATGTGAGGGGATTTAGTTCACTGGACATGTTGCCCCACCCTCTCTCCTGTACCCCAGAACCACCACTGCCTCTTTCATCTTGAAGGTCTATGGCCTAATAGCCTCCACTGGGAAGATTCCTTGTATTTTTACAGGGTGTGCAGCTGGAACTCCTTGGCTGACAGTGGACTCGGGATCAGACATGATCGAGTTTCCCTTCTTCAGAAGTGTATCCCAAGCCCATCATAAAGAAGCCTCAAGATCAGCGTCTTCCCCAACAGTAAGCTGGCACTCCTGGGATGGGTGGGCCCTAAGCATGATGGGGAGGGCAGCTGTGGCACAAGATGGGGTGAAGCTCAGGAAGGTGTCCAATGGGCAACATGAATCTGCCCCTCTTCCTCTGGGTGACAAGTGGGTAATACTTTCAGTCTTGATAATGAAAATTTAAGTCCTGATCTATATGTGGTGCATTCTAATTTACAAGGTGTAAATGCTCATCCTGGAATCTAAACAATTGGTTCCTGGTTTGAGCTGGCCCTAGCAAAGCCCTGACCTCTCTGGCTGGGGGATGGGCATCCAGGTACTCTGTTGGACCAGGATTTTCCCCAACTACCCAAGACGAGCAGAGCAGATGCAGTTTGATTCTGGAGAAGGCCTCCAGCAGGGTGGGCCTCTGAGCTCTAAGCACACATCTGTGGGAAAGTACAGGGATGACCCAATGGGCCAACTTCTTTGCTGTGGGGGACTGACCCTTCCAGTGGGGAAGGACACTCTAGAGACAGGCCCAAGTTTCCTTCCACCTTTGTCCTGGCACAAATCAGTACAGGTTTATCCCCCCGAATCTTGTATTCAGTTAGTGAGCAAACCACATTTTCTGTCCTGGATCCTGACTATGTGCTTGAGGATCCCTATGGTTGTGGTTTTTACACACACACACACACACACACACACACACACACACACACACACACAGAGGATTATCTGTTTAGCAGATCCAAACCAACACTCAATCCCCACAGGAGTCTACTTTAGCTCGGTATGACCTGGCTGGCCAAATAAAAGGCAGCATGAGCAGAATTTGGTCCCTGGTCTGAAGTTTGCCAAGCCCTGGTCTATAACTTCCTGTCACTGAGAGAGCTCTAACACAAGGGGGAGCCGGAATGGGACCTGGACAAAGCTGCCTTATTGAAGAAATAAGTTGATCTGTCCCTTTTCAAGATGACAATGAGAAAGAAACCTCCTTTTTACTGGTTTCAGATGCTTAAAAGTCTTATGAGTGGCCTTTTGGGAGCAAGATCTTGGACTGAATTTGAAAGGGAAAAAAAGATTTGAGAGAAGTTTTTATAAGATGGGTGTTTTTTTCCTTCCTGGAAGATTTCAGGATTTGCCTTCTTCTTCTCTGAATCACCTGCTTCCCCACCCTATCTGAACTTCTGACCCAAGATTATTTCCCAACAGTTTTGATTCCAATCTTGCCTTTGTGGAACCAGTTACCTGGGGGACAGGAGGGAACAAGAAGGGAGGGGACAGAGTGTGCTTTCCCAGAAGGAGATGGAAAAATAGGAGTTGGTCTCTTTTAAATATCCTTTCTTTTCTGACCTCAGTGTCAATGCTTGAACTGACTCCCCCCTCTGCTACTGTTCCATTCTAAGCTCTTGATTTACATGTCCGTCCATACAGGATGGTACCTAGCCCACCGACTGATGAAAGTGCTTTGTCAGCCTTCAGACAGACCCATGTGCCATTGTTTGGCTTGCTACAGACCATACACCCCGATATCAGCATGATGGATGGGTAAGAAGTGTATTGTTTCTTTAGAGAGCTCCGTTATGGAACTTCAGAACAGGAGAGAACCATGGAGCCCACTGAGTCCAATCCATATTGGAATGGGACTCCCCCCCTTACAGAATCTCTGGCAAGGGCTTATTTATTTATGAGCTGGACCTCTGGGATAATAACCCTCAGTGAAGAGGAGTTGAACCTGCCCACTGTGGGGAGGGCAATCTGGGGGAGGGGGTGTTGGAACTGGGCTTTATAGGATGAGCAGGAAGTCAGCACAAAGATGGAGAAGGATAACCTGTTCTTGGTACTAGGAAAGGAAAGCATGGATTCTTGGGAAGGAGCAAAAAGTAGTCTAATTTAGATGAAATACATAGGTCACTCCTACCTGTGTGACTCTGGGAACGTCACAATCCCAATTGCCTCAGCAAAATAAATAAATAAATAAATGAATGAATAAATAAATAAATAAATAAATAAATAACATAGGTCAGGGAAGAGAAAACTATAAAATTAGGATTGAAGAGAGATGATGGTCCCATATTGCAAGAGGCTCTGCAAAACAGTGTGGGCCAAGAACTCCACGAATCAACAAAACAACGAATGTAGTTTGAGGCTACAGTAAGAGCATCCAAAGTTAGGGGAGGGATAGTCTCATCATCCTCTGCTTCTCTTCAGAGCGCTCTGGACACTTTCACTTCTGGGTGCCACATTTTAAAAAGGACACATTAATAAACCTGAGGAGCCCCAGAAGAGGGCCACAAAGGCAGGCCTTCACATCATGTGGATGGTGAAAAGACTTGGGGGTGAGGAACACGCCACGAAAGCTGTTTCCAAGTACCAGAAGGGCTGTGTCATGAAGGTGGCCTGGAGAGTCAGAGTAAGAGGCGGCTTAATGTCAGGAAAGCCCGCTAAGACATGAGTGGGCTGCCTTGGGAGGCAAAGGGCTCTCCCTTAAGGAAAGGTCAGATGACCACTTGTCCAGCAAGCTGGAGTTGAGAGGAGCTCTGAGGACCCTTTCCTCTCTGAGGGTAACATGACTACAACTACAGGAGAAGGATGATTCTGGCCAGGGGCAAGAAGGATTGGAGAGCAAAGGAAGGGGAGAGAACAGAAAAGGTCTGACTGGGAAGCTAGTTGAGTGATCTAGACGGGGGCCCTCATCAGAGAGCTAGTCCTTGGGCTGGGTGGGAGAGGAAAAGGGTCGGAAGTAATATGGGATGGATGGTGTGGAGCCCATGGATACCGGCAAGGGAGGGAAGAACGAAAGATAAGAGCCAAGATTCTGACCACGAGGAAGGTGTCGTATGCCCAGCACGGATCCTCCTTGACCTTCCTGGCTACTGCCCCACAAACTTACCTGCATTGAATTCAGGGTCATCCTCTAAAGCCACCACCGCCCCCTCGACAGCGTCAACGGCGCTCCCACCGTCTTTCAGAATGTTGTAGCCCAGCAAAGCGGCTTTGGTAACGCCGTGACGCACTCTTTCTGAACGTTCTTTGGAGATGGAGCCCGCTCCTCCGCCATGAACGACAATTACAGGTTGAACTAGATCTGAGAAGCAAGAGAATAACAACCCGAGAGCTTTTCAGGACAATGGCTAGCCAGCTCCAGGTGAGATCTGTTAAGGGTAATTCCGATATAAGCGTATGTGGAGTGCCTACTGTGCGCCAGCATCTGTGGCGTGCCTACTGTGTGCCAGCTTGATGATAAGCACAGAATTCACAAGTATTGCATCTGAATCTCCTGATTCAGAATGTCCCAGTCCCTATTTTACAGTGAGGAAACTGAAGCAGACAGGAGCAATGTGACCTGCCTTAAGTTACACTGCTAGAAGTATCTGAAACTGGATTTGAATCTGGATCTTCCTGACTTCAGGCCCAGCTGCCTCTCTGCCCCTCCCTAGCTCTACTGACATAGCTATAGCAATAAGTCTATATAGCTCTCTCTTTTCTCTCTACTTAACTTGTTCTTTGGTCACATCTGACTTAGTGACCCTGTTTGCAGTTTTCTTGGCAGGGATCCTAGAGCGTTGCCATTTCCTTCTCCAGTTCATTTTATAGATCAGGAAACTGAGGCAAATAGACTGAAGTGACTGGTCCAGGATCACACAGCTAGGAAGTATCTGAAGCAGGACTTGAACTCGGGGCTTCCCAACTCCAGGCCCAGAGCTCTATCCCGCTGAGCCACCTAGCTGCCTTCTATGCAATTAAATCAACATAATAATTACTCGATATAACAATCTTAGATGCAAGCAATCTGGATCACCCCTCCTGCTCTTCTACAAACTGTTCTCAGTTTAGTTTGTCTTTCTGTGTCTCATTCTCATGCTAAATATGAGGAATCTGATCCTAACCCTAGTAATTCCCACCAAATTGGAAAGGCTTTGGGTACTGACCGGGCATGAACTGGGATGATTTGGAAGAGGAGTAGGAACGGTGTTCAGAGTGGCCCGAGTGGGAAGAGCAAGGGATGTCAGTCATCTTGAAGGTGTTTACTGGGCACTTGATTCCATCTGGGCAAAGAATCACACAATAGCAGGTTAGAGGAGCCCTTGGAGCTTGCTGAATCCCATCTGTGTCTGAAGCAGACACCCAAGTGACCATCACACCCTCCCTCCTCTTCTCCAGCCCTTCAGCCTCCTTCTAGGGCCTGATCTTGCAGGCCCTCACCACCTGGGCACTCTGTCCAGTCTCATTCTCATGCTAAATATGAGGAACCTGATCCACTGGGGGTAGAATGGTGGCAGCAGGAAGAGGGAACATGAAGACCGGGTTCTCCATTCCCAATCAGGGCTCTTTCCATTGCACCACCCTGACTCCTACCTAATAAGGACAATGAGACTGCATCTCATATTTCATTAGGAGTAAGGAACTCCCTTCTCCCAAGTCAAGTGGAACCTCCTCTGCCTAGGATCCTCACAAGGTGCTTCAGCGGAAGAGCCCACAACCTTCCCTGAGTTTGACCTCTGCACTCTGTCCAGTTTATCCATGTGCTCTTCAAAGATGGCCCCAGACCTGGAAGGAGGCAGCCCAGAAAAAGCCCATGGGACTCTTCCCTTTCCAGTCCTGCACTCTATGTATCTCTTACTACAGTCTGAAATCCAGGACGACTGGCTGCCATCCCATTCTTAATCCACACTGGCCTTGAAATCCACAAGTGCTAGCTCTCATGAGATTTCTGCAGGTAAACCTCTGAAAACAGCTACACTATTAGGGAAGCAGTGGGTTTTTTTTTTTGACCTTAAGTCTAAGTCTTTACATTTATTCCTACTAAATGTTATCCTATTAAAGAAAATTCTCAAGAGTTGGCTCTCCACTCTGTTCCACACTAGGTTAATTATTCCTCTTGGCTTTAGGCCATTTGAACAAGCATGCCCTTTATTTCTATCTGAGTCTTTGGCAAAAAGAAAAAGAAAGAAAGAAAAGAAAAAAGAAAAAAAATAAGAAATAGCACAAAGCTGACTGGGAGTTTAACATTCAAACAGTTTCAAAGCCTCCCAATTCTACTACTGCTTGCATCTCTCCAACTTCTGCTCAAGCAGTTCTGAGAAACTTTGTCCAATTACCATTCTATTCATATTTTCAAAAGCTGGAAATGAAGCTAATTCAGTATTGCCTTTCATATTCTGCCTTTATTTCATGAATCTATGATACCTTTTGATAATAACTCTTCCTTTTCTACAAAGATATTTACTAACTATTGCTTTAATAATGTGCTCTGAAGTTTGACCAGGAATGAAGCCAAATTTGGTGGCCTAAAGTCTGAGGAAACTATTCTTCAGGGTTTTGAAAATTAGGACATTTGTCTTTCCTCAGTCCTTTTGAGCAATCAGTTCTTTCATTTTAAAGATGAGGAAACTGAGACCCTCAGCTGGGAAGTCCAGGGCCCACAGACAGACTTCGAAAACCACAAATTACCATATTTTGTGGTATTTTTGTTAACCATTTCCTAATTACATTTTAACCTGATTCAGGCTGAACTGAGAGAATTTGGCACCTTCAGACTAATTTCCACTGGACACTTACTACAACAAAGTGATCCTTTCATTCCTCCTAAATTTATTCCTTTTCCTGGTCTCCAATCAACAAACATTATTAAGCATCTATTGAATGCCCACAGCTGTTCCAAACTTTTTTTCTCCTTAAATACTCCTTCCCTGACTCTCACAGATGAATGCCTGGACAGTTACTTGGAAAAAGGGGCTTCTCATCTCATTTTACAATCCCTTGACATTGTCCCTAATTTCTCCTTCCTTATTCCTGTCTCTGATAGAGTTGACCCTCCTCAAAAAGTCAAATCACTTTATAGGTTCCCTTTTACAGAGTCCATCTCTTCCCTCCATCTTCAATGTTCCCCTTTCAGCTGGCTTCTTCCATTCTGCCTGCAAACATGTTCAAACTCCACTAATATAACAGAACCCAACCAAAAACCCTCCAAGGAGGGGGAGCAAAGCATCATCTGCTCCTTTTCTCAACCAGACTTCTAGAGCAAGCCATGATTCCTTCACTTCTCCTCTCCTATATCACCTTTCCAATATTTTTCCTGAATTCAGACTCCCCTTGCCAACGGCACCAACAATGGCTTGGCCTTTCTTCAGGCCTCCTTGTCCTGTCCTCCTGCCTCTTCATTTCTGGGGTTTAATGATACCACTTTTTCCTGGTTTGTCTCCTGCCTGCCTGACTCCCTCCTCCAAAGTCTCCTTTCCTAGATCATTAGCCAGATGGTGCTCTTCAGTGTGGGGCCCCCAAAGCTCTGGTCTTGGCCCCTCTCCTTCAGTCTCTACACACCGTGTGACCTCCTCAGCTGGACAGGATCAATGATCTGGGCAGTGACTCCCAGACTTACAGATCTGAGCTCCATCAGCCCCCTCCTGGGCGTTTCAAACTCAATACCCTATAGCTTCATCCCCAAAACTCCATGCTTAAACTGACTCATTCCCACTAGAACACAACCTCTTCTGAGCTTCCCAATCTTCCAGCCTCAAAGACTCATCACTTCCTGTCAGCTTTGCCCCCTGGCTCTCCTTTCCCCACAGCTTGTGATCTCTGTCTCTGAGCCCCTTGCTGTCCTCTGAGAGCCTCCAGCCTAGTTTACCTGCATGACAACCAATCTCCTTATTTGTTCTCCCTATTCTCCCATTTCAAGCCACCCTGTGAAAGCTGCTAAAGTGCCTTGTGTCCAGCCCTGAAGGGCTGGACTTAGACATCCTCCTCTCTCCCGACTCTCAGGCCTCAGGCCCTTGAGCAACCCCGAAGAGTCCTTCTCATGCTGGCCCCAGCTTCCTTTGGACTCCCCTTTCTTCCCATTAAGGTCCAGCTACATTGCAATTCTTCCAATTGCTCACCCACAGCACTATCTCCCACTTCTGTGCCTATGCTTCTGCTGTGCCCCATGTGGGGAATGGCTCCCTTTGAGACCCAGCTCAAGCACCACCTTCTACATAGAGCTCTTCCTGAACCCCAAAGTAGCAGGTGCCCCCTCCCTCTGGTCTCTATTTTGTTTAAATTTTATTGTTTTTATTTTCAGTTCCAAATTCTTCTGCTCCCTTCCCTGACCTACAAAGGAGGTGTGAAATACAATTCTATTTGGTATTTTGTATATATTTGTGATCAGTCAATAAATATTTATTAAGCACTTACTGTGTGTCAGGAATTGTGCTTAACACTGAGGAACAAAAGAGAAGCAAAAGACAGGCCCCTTCAGGGGGCTCCCCTTCACACAGCTGGGGCCAAACAAGATCTAGGCCTGATAACTGCACATGATCCATGCTACCAGGAGGGAGGTATTGCTGCAGAAGGGAAGCTTCTTCTGTCTTACCCTCCTCCTGCAATGCCATGAGCTCCTGGGGGGCAGGGTTGTTTTACTTCTGTCTCCATATTTCTAGGTCCTCCCAATACCTGGCATATAGCAGGTACTTAAAACATGCTTGAAGACTAACTGATCACATAGGAAGTATCAAAAATAAGTTCTGGACTTTGTCCCACACCTGGAGAATCAAGAAAGACAAAAATAGGGTCTGCACCCTCCAGGAGTTTACATTCCAATGGGGAAGACAAGTCAGTCCCCATCAGTTGGTCAATAAGCATTTATTAAACCCTTATGATATGCCAGGCATTTTACTGTACATTCTGGAAATAAAGGAAAAACAAAATATACCAATAGTAACTACAGAGTAACATTGTCTTCTACCCTCTGGAAATACAAGAAAAACAAGCAAAATATACACATAGTAACTACAGAGTAACATTGTACTCTACTCTCTGGAAATACAAGAAAAACAAACAGAATATACCAATAGTAACTACAAGAGTAACAATGTACTCTATCCTCTGGAAATAAAAGAAAAACAAACAAAATACACCAACAGTAAGTAACTACAGAGTAACATTGTACCGTATACTCTGGAAATAAAAGAAAAACAAATTATACCAATAGTAAGTAACTACAGAGTAACAGTGGGAGGACAGTGGATAGTTGACTCATTAAAACTAGAGAGGTGCAGCCTAGCGTTCTTGGAGGTAACAGAGTTGGGCAGTGGGAAGAGTTCTAAGGCAGGGAGGCCACTCAGGAGGCTGGGGTCCCAAGGATGGGGTGGTTGGAAGCCTGAGATGGAAGGGGAGAGGGAAGGAAGAGGGGATGGGAGAAGGGGAACGGAGAAGAACTTAGATGGAAGAGGGGGAGACATAGGAGGAGGAGAAAAGGGAAAGAGGGGGAACTGAGATGGAGGAGAGGGGATGAAAGGGAAGACCAGGCTGGGGGAAGGGGGAAGAGCGAGAGGGCTGACAGGCTAAAGAGTGGCAGGGGAGCTTTCTTCGCGTCAATAACAGCTTGTCAATCACCCCCATGGGGGGTCCCTTCCTCTGCCCCGTTAGAGGCTGCGCCTCGTTCCTCCCCCCATTCTGGGGCTGGGGGCGGCACCTCCCCGTGGACCTCCCAGGCCTTCAGCCCCGGCCCTAGACAGCTCCCCCCGCCGGTCCCCGGGCCGTGGCCGGCCCCAACGGCTCCCAGAGCCCTGTCGCAGCCTCTCACCTCAAGCTTTCCCCCCCGAATGCGAACGCCTGAGGCTTCCGCGGACTGAAAACGGTTCCTGCGCCTGCGCACGAGCGCCGGCGGGGATCATTACGGTAAGGGGAGGCGCCCGCACCGAGTCATTACGGGGCGGCCCGAGGGCAGTCGGGACCCCGGTGTCAGGCCCTTGGGTCCGGGGAAGAGCTGCGCCGCCCCGGCGGAGTCCTTACAGTAAAGGCTCCTGGGCGTCCGCGCGCGCGGTCATTATGGTAGAGGCTCGTGGGCGCCCCCCGCAGTCGTTACGGTACAGCCTCTCTTTCCTCCCCAGAACGCCGGGCCCCGAAGGAAAACCTAGGGGTGTCATTGTCTTAAACCCTCCGGCAGCGCCCGGGGGGGGGGAGTAATTACGGTACTGGCCCCGCCTTGAGCCCAGGGCTTGCCCTGTCTCGTTCTACTCTTCATGAGGGTGGGGCGGAGGCTTGGGAGCCCCCAGTGGATTCATTACCGTAAAGACGTCCCTCCGCTGGGCTGGGGTTGGAAGTGGTTTTAGGCGCTCCCGAGGTAATTACGGTAAGCGTTTACAGAAGCCCCTGAGGAGTGATTTCGGTCTTTGCCGGGGGGAGGGTTCTCTAGAGGCTTACTATAGTTTTCTCCCGCACTCGCGAAGGGTGGTAATTACGGTAAGTCTCTCTTGGCCGAGGGGAGGCCAGGAGCTCCGCTAAGAACGTCCAAACTCCAGTGGTGTGCCTGGGGAAACTAAGGCCTAGGGAGAAGACCTGAGTTCAAATTCAGCTTCTGACGCTTATTGCCTATGTGACCCTGCCAAAGCACTTACAACCTGCGTCAATTTCCTGTCAAGTTTTTGTAGGGATAAAATATAGTGCTTTGCAAACTCTAAATGTTAGTTATTACCATCGTCATTGTTAAAGGTTCCCCTCCCCTACGGTGTGCAAAGCACTGTGCTGAGTGCTGGGGATGCTGAGAAAGGCAGAGGATAATCTTTGTCCTCAAGGATCTGGGGTGAAACTGGGGAAGGACCCTGAAATTGGGTCACTTGCAAGATGAAGGCGGAGGATTTTGGTAGATAGAGAGGAAAGGGTTCATTCTAGGGCTCAGGAAAGTCCAGGAGAATGGTCAATGGCAGTAAGAGATCAGGAAGCCAGTTTGATTGAAGGGGAATAGTGCCAAATGAACCTGGATGGAGTGAGAAGGAAATATTAAATATCTATTATGGGCTCATCATTGTACAATATTGTTTTATAAATGTTAATATTATGAATTTAGATTTTTTTTCAAATATTGAGATGGAGTATGATCAAACTAAGGAACTCTCTTCATTGCTTATTACAGCTCCTGACTCACAGTAAGTGCTTATTAAATGCTTGCTAAGGGATTGACGTGTGGTCCTTTAAACAACCCTGACCTTTCTTAAATAGGTCACATCTGTGACATGGTCACACTTGTGCTTTCTCTTCATTTAGAGAGGATATCTATGTATCATCTGTTTTGTTCTAGCTCTAAGCCAAATCCTATGAAAATGAAGATCTTGGAGTTGTTTGCATCCTTTTATATTAATGGAATTGGTTCTTTGGAACATGATTTTGAATCAGAGAAGTTTGATTTGGCTTGGAGAGATTTGGGAACCAATCAGTAATGGGGCCAATGGGAAGAGGGGGATCTGGAATACATTTTGCAAAACTTTCAATAAGCATAGTAAGCAATAGAGTTTCACTTTGTTATTTTTTGTGCTATTTTGGAAACTTCCCATATTTTAGCTCTGCAAACAGTGTTCACCATTAAAGAGGTAGACTCAGTAGAGGAAATGTCAAGAACTTTTGGAAACCTTCATGGGAACAAAATGATGTGTTTAATCAGGGAGCACCCTAGTTCCCAATTATTGTTCTCCATTAACTGAAATCTCTTGGTCCCTTAGTACTGTTAGCACATGAATGGAAGTCTCCAAGTTTGAACCAAGGGACTCTTATTTAAAACCATGTGCCAAAGGTTTAATACCATGAATAGAAAATGATGTGGTCAGTCTTGTAAATCTCATTTTTCATGGGTTTTGATATGGATGTCTTCAGCTGAATATTCCCTCCATCTGTCTGACTTGAAACAAATCATCTTCTCCAATGCATGGTTTAGCCAGGTCACTCCTCTGCTTAAGAGAAATCAGTGTCTCTATTGACCATGGGACTAAATGCAAATTCTTTTTTTTTTAATTAAAACTTTTTATTTGCAAAACATATGTATGGGTAATTCTTCAACATTAACCCTGGAAAAGCTTTCTGTTACAAATTTCCCCCCCTCTTCCCCCCCTCCCCTAGATGGCAGGAAATCCACTACATGTTAATTATGTTAAAATACTTGACAAATCGAATATATGTATACATATTTCCACACTTAACATTGTTGTGCAAGAAAAATCATATCTACAAGAAAGAAAAATCAAATAAAGGAAACACAATGCAAGCAAATTGTGATAGAGAGCATGACAATGTTATGTTGTGGTCCACATTTCACATCCCCCTCTCTGGGTGTATATGGCTTTCTTCACTGAACAATTGGAACCGTAAATGCAAATTCTTTAACTTGTCATTTAAAGCTCTTTGAAATCTGGCTCCCAGGAAGTGATCTTTCTGGTCTAGTTTCACTCAGTCATTCTATGTTCCATATTGACAATCACTTAGGCTAGCCCACACCATTCCCAAAGTCTAGAATGCACTCTCTTCTCATCTCTCACTATTCAAGGCACAATTTGGCTGTCACCTCTTCTATGAAGTCTTCCCTGATTTTCCCATTTGAAAGTCATAGCTCCCTCTTAGATTATCCCAGAGCACACCTCTCTTTCCCCATCACGTGGAAATGTGAAGAGCTTCTTTCTGAATGCCATATTCTTCCTCAAATATTGTAATCCCCCTGAGGGCAAGGATTATGTTGTTTATCATCTCCTTAGATGCAGCACCTGACATATAGTATGTGCTTAATAAATATTTGCTTAATTGAATTGAATAAGTTTGTCCCTGAACAGCCACACTCTTGAGTCTGAGGGATGCTTTATAAGAATCATGGAGACAATCTATATAGGAATGTTTTTTCTTCTAAATGGTAGGGAGCAGAACAGGAAAAAAAATTTGAAGGAGCTAGCAATAATTCACATCTTTTAGAAAGATTTGAGAATTATGGTTCCAGCACATATAATTGAGTAAGGGTAGAAAGATGTGGCAATTCATCAAGAAATCACCAATATGGGGCAGCTAGGTGGTACAGTACATAGAGCACCAGCCCTGAAATCAAGAGGACCTGAGTTTAAATCTGGTCTCAGACACTTAACACTTCCTAGCTGTGTGACCCTGGGCAAGTCACTCAACCCCAATTGCCTCAGCAAAAAAGAAAGAAAAGAAAAGAAAAGAAATCACCAATATAAGGAAATGTGTATTAAAAATTAATGTACATGTATAACCAGAAAAAAAAATTAAAAGAAATTACTGAGCATCCTGAAGTAGGGAATATGCTTTGAAAAATATGCCAGGATCTTCTACTGAGTCTAATGAAAGGGGGTCCTTCTACTTCTGGGCTCCCAAACCTTGAAGGGGAAGGCCAGGCACTACCCTCACTCCACTAATCACTAAGAGAGAGGGGATCAGAGTTCCTAGTCATGAGAGTGGAAAAGACTGAAACTCCAGCTGATTTCAGCCAGGGATTTATGTCTTGACAAGACTGACAAGACTGAAGGAGTGAGCCAGAGAAGACATGAAGATCCAATCCAGCCTGGAGTGCCCAGGGAGGAGCTTCATTGATAGGTACCACAAGGTAGGTGGGAACTGTAAGCTTTCCTACATTGACTGAATCTTGGGGAGGGATTAGAGAGCTTACAGGACAGGACCCCAGGAGTCCCAAATTACTCTCAGCCTCCTCAAACTTCAGGAGTCAAACATCACCACCCTGAAACCTCTACTTGCTTCTCTACTTCTGGTCATGCTGGCTGCTTGCTGCCATGAAGATGACTGGCTTTGCATTGTGGGTAGTGACAGGAATTGTATTTCCTGTGTCCCCTGAAAGTGGGAAAATGCAATAGAAAACAGAGCCTTTTGGCTTAGAACTCAGGGTGTTTCATGGGGTAGAACAAAGATTCATAGATTTAGAGCTAGAAGAGGCTTTAGAAACTGAGGTAGATAAAAGAAAAGTTCTTGGCCAGGGTCATTCAACCCATGAGCATCTGAGGAAGGATTAAAATCTAGGTGTTTCTGACTCCACATTTAGAACTCTACCCATTACTCCACACTGCCTCTTCAAGAGCCAATGGACAAGAGACTGAAGGCAGATTTCTTAGGATCTCCCAAGGGATCCCAGCCTCCACACCAGAGGCCATATAGCATCATCCCTAGATGACCGTTCCCTCAACTTCTTTCTTCTTCTTCAGTTTGTCTTTAATCAGGAACTGAGGACAGGGCTTGGAGGGTGATGGACAACTGGGGAAGAGTGTGTGGGACTGTGCCTAGAGCTTCCCTTCTCTTCATTGCATTCCCTCTTTGTGGATTCCAGCTGACAGAAGCCTGACCTCAGGTTTTCTGAGACCGAACCCAGAAGCTGGCATAGAGTTTCTTAAATCTAGCCATAGTGTGGATGTGTGCCCGAAAATATTGCCCACCACTTAGGAGGCTTTGTGATGTAGGGTTCAGATAAGAGCTTTTGTGCATGCTTCTCATCACTCCAGTCCCCTTCTAGACCTCAAGCACAAATGCAATGTTGCAGCAGCCGAGCTAAGGGTTCCTAGAGGGATTCAAAGGCTGAGCCCGTCCGCATTGCCGGGCTTGGACAAGGAGCCAGATTTCTTTCCCTTCCCTCATCTTAGTGACGTGAGCCAGGACGTCTTCCCATACTGAGATTGCCCTCCTTCCCTAGCGCAGTGTGCTGAGCTGTTCCCCTTTCCCTGGCCTAGAGTTGAGCTTGTCCCCCCTCTAAATCCAAAGACCAATCTCTGCCTCTATGAAGGTGAAGTTCCCTTGGGTTCCTCTATCACCAGCATTGGGCAAGAACCATCCTTGACTTCTAAGGCTCCAGATTTTTCCTACTCCCCCAAAACATGTTTGTGTTGGAGCTGAATCCTGGAGATAAAGGCCTTCCCAGGCCCTGGTTCTTGGGTGCCCTGTGTACTATGGAAGGACTAACATAAATTGAGGTGTGAGCAACTGACCTGATTCAGTGAGCTGGGGAACGGCAGGTGCACATAACCTGCCTCCCTCTCTGTTTCAGGATATTAAGTTTGTAGGATTGATGGGCAGACAGAGAACTTCTTTCTCTAAGAACAAGTCATCTTCACTTTATCTCTTGGAAAAAATCATATGGGGCTAGTCTTCTGGATCTCCTGTCTTTTTGTCAGCCCCAAACGGAATCCTTATGGGATTTATTGAGGGAAACACTTGGGGATCCTGAGTCATGTGTCAAATTTTTCTGGTAATAAATCAAATGCAAAACCAATGCAAAGCTGTCCTTGCTTTCTCTTGTCCATGATGCCTGAAGTCTTAGATGGAATGGAGAGGAGGAAATCACGAAATTCACAGACTCATGGGAGGTCTTGGAAAGGATCATCTGGTCCAATCTTCTCATTATAAAGGAAGGAACTGAAGTCCAGAGTCTGTGTCTTGCCCAAAGTCAAAGGGGTAGCAAGAGACAATGGAAGGATACTTGACTCCAAATATAGTTAGATTTCTACCATATTCAGCTTCCTTTTGGGTCCATGAGGTATGGCTGTTCCAATTTCTTTTCTTTGACACTACCAAACACTTTCCAAGCCTGGAGGGTGGGGTGCAATGTGATGGGCCACTTCAGCTCTCTGTATCCCAAAGTCTTCCTTGGAAAGCCATGGAGATAGGTGAGGGAGGGTTCAGGTACCCTCAGGGCAGCCTTGGCCATAGGTCCTGATCTCCCTCTTAAAAGTGGCCAAGGGTCAACTGCCAGCCCTCTCATCTTACCAAATGGCAGAAGCTGCCCAAGAGACACAAAAGACGTCAACTCCATTCAGTAAACCCTGATGAAGTTGCTACAGAAAGGGGGTGTTAGAGGTAGGAGGTACTAAGGACAGAGCTGAACTGGCTCTGTCACTGAGAGATCTCACAGTGTAAAGTAAGGGCCTAAGACACTCACCCCAATAATGAGCGTTCTCAGATAAGGACGTTGGAGAGGAGCTGATCAAATGCTCCATGAGTTTTGGGGGAGGGAATGTCATTATTCCTGGGACTGGGAATTAAAAAAGACTTCAATTGGTATGGGAGGGCATTGGAGTTGCTCTTTAAAAGTAGCTTAAAAATCCAACATACTAAGTGGGGAGGGGAATCAAACAATTGATCAACCTGCATTTATGAAGCACCTATTATGTACCAGGAACTGGGTACTCATAATACAGACACAAATAAAATAGTTCCTGCCCTTAAAGAGGTTGTATAATGAGGGGATACCGTGTGCCCATATATCAATACAAACAGGATATAGAGAAAAAGGATTTCGTAACCAGGGTGGACTTTGGTGCCATCTTGTCCAAGCAAGCCTCCATTTAGCATACCTGATAAATGGTCACAGGAATACTCATAAGGTCATTTCTGGGAGTGGGAGGGCAGAGAGAAGATCACTAGCAGCTGGTTGAATCAGAAATGTCTTCATGAGGATGGCACGTGAGCTGAATTTTGAAGGATGTAAGGGGTTGAATGAGGTGGAGGTGAGGAGGGAGACTTTCCAGATATAGGGCACACCCAGTAAAAAGCTCAGAGATGGGATATGGAGTATTATATCAGCTGCAAGAAGTTCCCTTTGTAAATATTCCACATAAAAAGGATAGCATGGACCAAGTCAGTGACAAGAGACTGCAAGGGATTTTCTGAAGCTTGAGTGGAGGGGGCATTTTCAGGAGGAGATTAAATGGTCAGAAGGAACGTGAGATTTTACCGGAAAAACAAAATGGAGCCAGAACATACAGAGCTCTTCTCAGCAATCAAGTCACAAAGTAATCAACAAATGTTTCTTATGGGTCAGACCCTGTCCTACATGCAGGGGATATAAAGAATGACAAAAACAGTCTTTGTTTGTTAATGGAGTCCCTGGTGATTTCTGAGGTAATTATAGATAAAACCAGATCTTTGCTTAGTTAAGAAGTTTGGCAGAGATGGAGTTGCAGAGTGAAGGTCAAAAGGAGGTAAGAAGTTTAATTGAAGGAGAGTGTGGAGGAGAAAAGAGGTCCTAGGAGATGGCTGTAGTAATCTAAGTGGGTGGTACTGAGAGCCTGTACCAGACTGATGGTGATGGAGATGGAGAGATGGGGACCAAGGCAAGACATATCGGGCATGGAGAATCCATGGAAATTGGCAACTCATCACCTCTGAAAGGGGAGGATAAAGCATTAGTCATAGATAGCACAAAAGGGATTAAAACATGAGAGTAAATTTATATTGCTTCCACAGACAGAGAACTAGGAGAAAATTAGGGGCATAGAGAATCCCAGGTTGTGTTGGAGGAGCCAGTAAGCCACTGAGATGGAGGTGTTCTGCACAAAACTTTTAGTGATTGTCCTCCAACACAGTAAATCCTTCCTGCCCCCCTCCAGCTGCCTTTAATGCTATGTCCTCAGGTCAGCATTTCCTTATTTGCATTTCCTAAATGTTAACCTTCTTCGTGTCATAAACTCCAGCTTCATGTTTTCTCTGTCCACATCATCTATTGTCAATTTTTCCTGACTGTTGACAGAGTGAATTCTTTCCCTCCATATCATCCCTCCCCACACCCAGGTCACCCTTTGCCTTTTAAGCATTTGCCTTACTTCAGCCATTCAATCATTTCCAGAACATCTAGGATAGCCTAATAGTCAGTGGAATTGGATAAATGGGAAGCAACAGGATGCCTGGACTCCAGTCTTGATTCCATCCCTTACTAGTACTTTGACCTTTGGAAAATCACTTTTCTTCTCATCAGTGGTTCAGTTTCCACCTCAGATATTTCTGATTCAGCATTTTCTTTCTGCCTGCACCTTCTTACCCCACTTTCTGCCCAATCTTGGATACAATCAGAAATTCTGAACCCATCCCTGAGGCTGATCCTTGGAATGATCAGGGGAGCTTCAGACAGGAGCCATGTCAGAGATGCATCCTTAGAAAGTCTCAAAATAGTCTTTTCATCCCAGAATGATGGTTGAGTTCCTGATAGTTATGCTCAAATACAGCCAAAATCCTTAGAGAGTCTCTGAGAAGAAAGGAAGTATGGACCAAAATGCCCATTCATTTTTCAGGTTTTGGGGAAAAAACAAAGGGACATTTGTATGTTAGGGAAAACTCCTAGAGCCCCTGAAAGAAGATTACAACCTTTCTGAGCCCCAGTGGCTCACAGTTGAGAGACTCAAAGTGCAGCAGAACTTCTAGGAGGCCATACCAGTTTCAAGCTAAAACTTTTGGTAAAGTCCATTCTTTCCCCCTTCAGATACTCGTTCCATGGCAATCCCCTAACACAGAACAGATCATCTCTAAGGGCTTGTACAATATCTCCACCAGAATGTTGGCTGATAAGCTTCCAGTATTCTTGGGATTGTGGCAACTAGGCAGCATAGTGGATAGAGTGCCAGCATGGAGTTGGAAAGATTCATCTTCCTGAGTTCAGATCTGGCCTCAGAAACTTAATAGCTGTATGACCCTGGGCAAATCACTTCACTCTATTTGTCTTAGTTTCCTCATCTGTAAAATGAACTGGAGAAGGAGATGGCCTTTGCTAAAGACATCCCAAATGGGGTCACAAAGAGTTGGACAGGAATGAAAAACAGCAGACCACTTTCTGCTGTCTCTGACCATGGTGCTGATATCTCAACACAACTGCTTTCACAAGGTAACCTTTAGGAAGTCCTTGTAGAGCTTCCATGTGGCGCTGCAGGTTTTGCGGTGTATATATGTGTGTGTGTGTGTGTGTGTGTGTGTGTGTGTGTGTGTGTGTGTAAATCCTTGAGGTTAGATTCTTTTTGCTTTTTGCTGAGGCAATTGAAGTTAAGTGACTTGCCCAGGGTCACACAGCTAGGAAGTGTTAAATGTCTGAAACCAGATTTGAACTCAGGCCCTCCTGACTTCAGGGCTGGTGCTCTATCCACTGCACCACCTAACTGCCCTGAGGTTAGACTCTTAACCTCTTAGTTCTAGTGCCTGATGTTCTGGCTAGAAACAAGCCTCACCATTCAAAAGATGCTGAGTTTGTATTCTTTGCTTTTGTGGAGGGAGGTGGGGGGAGAGGGTTGGGAAATGTGGCTGCTAAATTCTGCATGAAATTTTTCCTGTTTCCTCCAATTGCTGGTTTTTCTACAGCTGCCTCCCTTCCCTTCTCCCTCACCAAATTACATCCTTATATATATACATGATGTCCTCTCAGATATAATGTAAGCTCCTGGAAGGCACACACTTTCATTTTTATCTTTTTATCTCCATGGTTTAGCACAGTGCCTGGGACATAATAAGTGTTTGGTAACTCTCTGGTATTTGCTTGCTTGATTACTTGAGAGGATTCTATTCTTTTGCTTAATTACAGAGGAATACCAAAAACTCAGGTAATATTTCTGGTATAATTGTGTTCAGTAGGAATCAGTTCCACTGGGTTCTTGTAGATGTCATACTTGATTTCATTATTCTTGGATATGACAAGTAATCCTGTGTTTTCAGAAGGAGACATAGGTAGAAAAGAGGAAACTGTCGTCAGTTTGAGACTCCTTAGAAAAGTTTGTTTGTGTATAGCCAAAACTGGTTACCTGACATGCAGAGCAGATGAATAAATTGTTGGTTGATTGATTGTTTTATCCCAGTATACTGAAATAGTCTCTGTTTCTGTCTCCTTCTCTCATTCCCTTCTTTTTCCTTTTCCATCAGCTTCACTTTCCTCACCTTTCTACCCCATTCCCTTTTTCCTTTCCTTTAGTTTTTATCTTTTCTATGTTCATTTTCTTTCTCCCTGTGACCATCTATTTTTCTCTCAATGAAAAGAATATTTTCTTTATATTAATATTTTTAAATTTAATATATTTTAAAAATAATCTAATGCCATGATAATATTTGGAGAGAGAAGTCTAGCTGTGATTTCACTATCATGGGGAACTCTTGTGAAAATTCCCTTCCTTAACAGAATATGTAATTGTAGCCTTATTGAGTTGCCTGATGGGCTCTCCAGCTTAAGTGACTTGCCTTGGTCACATAATATATGGCCAAATCTTCCTGGTTCTTACTTCTTCTCTTTTCCAACTTCCCCATGCTTTTCCAATAACTAGCTCATGTTTGCTTCTACAAAATGCTCTTATCAAGTAGAAAAATCAAGCCCCACTTTTTGATGAATTTCCTTTTCAAAATACTTCTCTGAAGCTGTATTTTGACATGGAGATAACTCTGAACTAAAAAAAGATAGTGCTAAAGACCTTAATTGGAAAGGCTTTGGATATGGGCTTGGGTGTTGGACTGAACATGTGTCATTCAAGAACTAGCTTCTCTTTCTGGAATTGTAATTCAGATTTTTCTTACCCAAGGCCAAGATTGTTTGAGAGATATCAGACTGATTTGTGGGCTAGAGTCCTTCTTCCACTTCATGTGTATTTCAAATCCATCATTCTCCTCTTTGTGGCTGCCCTCTTTTTGTTCTATCTTCTCTACTGCAGAAGTTGGGTGGGAAAGTGGCACCGGGAAGTGGGCCCACCACATTACTGAGTCCATGCTGTTAGTGGCCCATGGGATAAATGCAAAAAAAGGGACTCAGAGCAGAAGGTGTGACCACCCCATCCCCACTAAACCAAGTGGGAGGTTAAAACAACAGCTAAATGTACTGAAAGAAGAGCTCCTCTTGTTGACTTCAGATTCTGAAAACCTGACAATGACATTTACAAATCATTCTCCTCTACCACTTGGAGCCTGAGTTCTCTGGATCACGAAGTTCCACTCCTTCCTTTTTCTTACTTATCTGGAGCAGCTCTGGATCTTGATCTTGTTCTTCTAGGACCCCGAGGATGAGGTCGATAGAAGAAGCTGAGCAATGTTCAGAACGTGAAGTCAGGCCCTTAGTACCTAGACCTTAAGTGTCTGTTTCCCCAGCCCCCAAAAGAGGGGGTAGTAGACAAGTGCCTCCGAGGCCTCGGGCCTGCCCTGGTGGGCTCTTGGCAGCTGGAACCTTAGCAGGTATCTTGACCAAACCCAAGAAAATCTTACCATAGAAGCTCCAATCTGGTTAAAGATTGGTACATAGTTCCCGACTTGATCTGTTGGGGACTTTTCCATTAGAACGAGATTTCCCATGATGATTTTCTCTGTCATCTCCATATTCCCTGCCTGTCACCCCCACAGTACCAAGGCCTGTCTGAACATCTTAAAGTCCCCATGACCAAGAAATGACCCATGAGAACATCATTCAGAGAGTTTGCTGTGGAAGCTTAAACATATAAATGTCAAGACTGTATCTCCTATTTAAAAGGCTGTAAAACCCTACATATGGTCAGTCTGATCTCCAAGAAACACTTCCTCCCAAATACCCTGAGGCACTCAGCCTTTCCCTCCTTATAGCCATTTCTTTCTTTCTTTCTTTTTTTTTTTTTACTTTTTTCTTTTTGCTGAGGCACTTGAAGTTAAGTGACTTGCCCAGGATCACACAGCTAGGGAATGTTAAATGTTTGAGACCAGATTTGAACTCAGGTCCTCTTGACTTCAGGGCTGGTATTTTATCCACTGCGCCACCTAGCTGCCTCCTTATAGCCATTTCTTTGGAAAACTCGGTTTCCTGCCTGAGAGGATGATTGACTTTGGGTGCTGGGGTCATCCTGAACTTTAGTAAAGTCCAGGACAGAAGAGACAGAATTTTTGTCATCTCAGTCCAGGATTACTCATTTTCTCGTATTCCTTTAAGCAGCAGAAGCAATCTTTTAAGATTTGCAAAGCACTTCAAATATATTAACTAATTTGATCTTCTCAATTGCTTCTCAATAATGGCAGGTACCATTATTATGCCCACTAAGGTAGAAAAAGGTTAAGGGGTTAACTGGGGAGATCAGGAAAGGTTTCAAAGAAGGGGCAACCTCTTAATTGGTCTTTGAAGGCCTTGATTAAAAGGAGATGATGAAGGAGAACATTCTAGACTTTCAGAGGAGTCAGTGTGAGTGCACAGAACAATCGAGTCACCCTCTATGTAGAGTGACTAAGGAAGAACAGAATAAGATCTGTCTATAAACATCAATTTCCAGGCTTAAGTGCTCTCCACTTGAGAGTTTGAATCTTAAAAATTGAATTGAATGCTATATAATAGTGATGATTTTGGAGAAGAGTTGCAAAAATGTGTCCCCCTCTCCTCTTGGCCAAGATGGGCTCTACATCCACGTTAGACATTATTGATATATTAACTATCTTTGTCAAAATGCTTTTTTTTCTTTAGGAAAGGGTATAAAAAGATATCAACAAAACAAGACTAAAATTTTTCTTAGGGGAATTTGCATTTTAACCTATAGATAATAGGGAACCATCAACCTTTCTTGAGTAGTGATCAGACCTGTGCTTAAGGAAAACTCTTCTTAATGCCAAAAGTGGAGAGGGGGGAAACATCTGATTTTTTTTTCTCACAAACTGCATGAAAAGAAGCTTTATGGGACTGTCCACTTATTTTAAATGGACTAAACTCTTTGGAATAGGATTGGATAGAGCTTGAAAGGGAAAAATGGGGGGATGGGATCCAAGACATGTATAAAGGGATTGTTCTCTTTATTGTCAAAATTGGGAGCAAAGGAGAAGAGAATGAGGGATATTATTGTTGTTTAGTCATTTCTAATTCTTGGGACCCCATTTGGGTTTTCTTGAAAAGATCCTGGGGTGGTTTGCCACTTCCTTGTCCAGCTCATTTTACAGATGAGTAGTTTTAGGCAAACAAGGTTAAATGTTTTGCCCAGGGTCACACAGCTAGTAAGTATCAGAGGCTGTATTTGAATTTCTGACTCCAGCCCCAACACTCTACCTACTGTACCACTAAACTGTTCCCAGAATGGATTTGGAGATGAAGGAGAGGGGAAAACAGGAAGCTCACAGAAAATAGTTTCCATTTTGCTTGAGATTAGATGTCTAGATAGGAAGGTGGAGAAAGGGGTTTGTCAGAGGTTTGGAGAGAGAAGAGAAGGTCTGGAACAGCTTTTATAAGGAGATTATGGCCATAATCTAGGCACAAGATGGCAGGGTCTGAATTAAGGTATAACTATAAGTGGGAAAAGGTATTTGATGGGTGACATTTGAAAGAAGAAATGATAACACAGCAACTGATTGGATCTGTGGACAGAGAGCAAATGAGGAGATTGTGAAACTGGAGAACTGGAAGAGTTTACATGGGTCTATTGTCCCTGAGCCACATCTGTCATTTTCCTTTTTGGTTGGCTTGGGTCCTGAAAATCTCCGCACTCAGCAATTAAGTTGGTTCTTTCTACCCTAGTCTCTGGGGTACCAACATGCTCTTAATTAAGGCTCCTCCTTTGTTCATGCTCTTTTAAGCTTCAGATGGTTCAAATTAGACCTGCTTTTCTGCATGTGGACAGGATGGGCCATGAGGAAGTGCCCACTGCTTCAAGCATGGCTGTCCCTACGATTCATTGTAAAATCTCCATAAGTCACAAGACTGCAGGAATGACCTCCCTCTTAGCTTCGAGATACTGGAGAAAATAAGTTTTTAGCAAATCTCTTGGTTGTATAAGGTCACCTGGACTTAGTCCAATCTAGTGTCTTCCTTCAATAAAGAGTTTTGGAAGGAGAATCTGAATGGTGTCCCCTCTTGAAGACTGCTGTTCACCAGAGCAAACATCACTGGACCCCTCTTTGGAGAGCACAGCTTGGCTCCCCTTCGGGGCTGTGTCTCCCTTCTTTGGACATGCTCCAGGTTGTAAAGATCCCCTTAGAGATGAGGTCCCCAGAGATGGGCACAGTGCTCTGAGTGGTTTTGGAGAAGGGTAGAGGGGAACAAGACCATGATCTCACTGTTCCGATGTCACTGTCCTTCTGTGGTGGTTGCCTCAGAGGTAATGGCCCTTCTTGGCAGCTCATGTTGACCTTGTAGCCAGCTCCTGTACCCAACTAAGCTCTCACATCTGGCTAATCCTCCCAGGCACACTTCTGTACCAAGCGCCCCTCAGCCAGTGTGTCCCTATTTGCTTTTTTGAAACCTTAATCCTCTTTTTGATACAATCCTCTTCTAGCTTTGGACTTTTTCCCTTGTGATTTCTTGTCCCTCTTTTCTGACCATTGGCAAAGTGAGCCCTCTCCCTCAGTTTGACCAGCTGCACCAAGGTCACCTTTTTGTTCCCAATGCCTGCACAAGTTGGGAGATTGGTTTGATTTTATTCTGGAATAACCCTGAGAAGAAAAGGGTGTTTCAAAGGGCAGATTAATGTGATGGAGCAAGGAGAAGAAATAAAAAAAAATAGGACAAATCAAACTGTGCATACCCTCTGACCCAGCAGTGTTTTTATTGGGCTTGTATACCAAAAAGATCTTAAAGGAGGGAAAGGGCCCCACATGCACAAGAATGTTTGTGGCAGTCCTTTTTGTAGTGGCTAGAAACTGGAAACTGAATGGATGTCCGTCAATTGGAGAGTGGCTGAATAAAATATGGTATATGAATGTTATGGAATATTATTGCTCTGTAAAAAGCAATCAGCAGGATGATTTCAGAGAGGCCTGGAGAGACTTACAGGAACTGATGCTGAGTGAAGTGAGAAGAACCAGAAGATCATTATACAGGACAACATCAATATTATACGATGATCAATTCTGATGAATGTGACTCTTTCCAGCAATGAGATGATGGATGCAAGTTCCATTGATCTTGTGATGAAGAAAGCCAAATACACCCAGAGAAAGGACTATAGGAACTGAATGTGGACCGCAACATAATATTCTCACTCTTTTTGTCGTTCATTTGCATTTTTTTTTCTTTTTGCTGAGACAATTGAGGTTAAGTGACTTGCCTAGGGTCACACAGGTAGGGAATGTTAAGTGTCTGAGACCAGATTTGAACTCAGGTCCTCCTGACTTCAGGGCTGGTGCTCCATCCACTGCACCCCCTAGCTGCCCCCATTTTGTATTTTTACTCATTTACTTTTTTTTATCTGATTTCTCTTGTGCAGCAAGAGAATTGTACAAATATGTTTATACATATTGGATTTAATGTCTATTTTAACATATTTAATTTAAAAAAAAGAAAAATGGAACAAAAATCACTAAACAGGGAACTCACACTCAGGATGAAGTGAACATTTACTAAATGTTTACTCTATGCTAGGCACTGTGCAAAGCGCCGAAGATACAAATAGAAGTAATAAGACAGCCCCTGCCCTCAGAAAGCTTTCATTCAATGGGGAGACAAGATATAAAGGGGAGATGGAAAGGGAGGGAGAGGCATTAGCTTTGGAGAAGACTTTGTAGAGGGGATAGAGAAGTCTGGAAGTAAAATGACTCTGAAAGGATGGTCCAGGTGGGTTAGGGACCCACCAACCAGAAGAGCAGGCACCTGGAAGGAAGCAAGTACCTCTTACTGTAGAGGAAGTACAAAAGTCTAGATGGTGGGTTGCTCTGGGAGTGAGATCAGTTAGGACACAGTAAGAGAATGCCTCGGCTGCCCTTGCTGAATCAGGTCAACCAGTCCAAAGGAACCACATCCTAAGGTGAATACTGAAAGAACGTTGTATCTTAAAGCTTTCAGAAGATGGGTAAAGTATAAATATATGCTGCTCTGTTTAGCTTTTAAAATCCTTCCTAGCTGGTCCCAACCT
This sequence comes from Myrmecobius fasciatus, assembly GCA_023553655.1. Classification (NCBI taxonomy): domain Eukaryota; kingdom Metazoa; phylum Chordata; class Mammalia; order Dasyuromorphia; family Myrmecobiidae; genus Myrmecobius; species Myrmecobius fasciatus. The sequence continues at coordinate 31,739 of JAJPUD010011855.1, forward strand.
ACCTTTCCAGTCTTATGTATTACTCCTCTTCCCTCATTCTACAGTCCAGCCAAACTGGATTTTTTAGCTTTTTTTCCCATCTATATCTACAACTTTTCTTTAAAAAATTTTTATCAACTACTAAATTAACAGATTTAATTATATTTAAATTTATGTTAATCTAACAATCGATTGGTTGGTTACAAATATATTTTATAATATTTTATAATTATTATTATTATATTATATTATTATATATAATATATATCATATTATATATTATATATGTTATATTATATAATATTATTATAATTATATTCATTTTATAATAATATTTATTAGAAAACAATGTATTAATATAATAGATTAATGCAATCATCCATTTTATTTTATTTTAGTTCCAAAGTCTCTCTTTCCCTCCCTCCCTTTCTTTCTTTCCCTCCTTCCTTCTTTCTTTCCCTCTCTCTCTTTCTCTCTTTCCTGTCACTCCCCCATTAAGAAGTCAAGAAACATGACACCCATTAAAAGTATGAAGTCATGCAAGACCTATTTCTGCGTTATCACTTCCCCTTTTCACTGGTTACCCCTCATGTCTGGAGTGCACTTTTATTTCAAGTCCACTTCTTAGAGTACCTCCACTCAGCATTATTCTTCTTCCGACCCCCTCTAACTTTAGTGTCCTCCCCTTGTTGTTTTGTTTCTCTTAGGTATCTTTATGTTCTTGTTGTCTCCCCTAATAGATTGTAAGTTCCTTAAGGGGAGGAACTGTTTCATTTTTGTCTTTGTAGATTTAGTACCTAGCACAGTGCCTGATACATATCAGACACATAAATGCTCTTTGGTTGACTGACTCTTCAATTGAATTGAGAAAGGGTAAAAGTTTTTCCATTTTTAAGGAAAGGGAGGTGATAGAGTCAGCAAACTACAGACCCATAAGATTGACTTTGATTTCTAGAAAAAATCTAGAAAGGATTTTTAAAGAGATGATTGATGGTTTTCAAAAAGCCAGCATGATTTTATCGAGAAAAATTTCTATCTGCTTAATCCTATCTCTATTTTTTATAGATTCACTATCCTGGTAAATTGGGGTAACACTGTTGATACAGAATACCAAGATTTGAGCAAAAGGTTTTGTAAAGAATGTTTGCTTATATTTTGTTTTCTTTCTCATTTTTGACCTGATTTTTCTTGGGCAGCAAGATAATTATATAAAGATGTATACATATATTGGCTTTAACGTATATTTTAACATGCTTAATAACATATATTGGATTACTTGCCATCTAGGGGAAGGGGTGGAGGGAAGGAGGGGAAAATTTGGAACAGAAAATTGTGGAAGAGTCAGTGTTGAAAAATTACCCATGCATATTTTGTGAATAAAAAGCTTTAATAAAAGAATAAAATTAAATTAAGTTTTCCTGGAAAAAAAAGAATGTTTACTTACATATATAGAATCTTTCTGTAATTGATCTTCTTGAGACATATAATATTAATGCACTAGCAAAAATCTCTGGGCTGGTCTTCTCCCCCAGGGGGCGTCCAGCACACAAGATGTCATGAAAAATCTTGGACATCTTCATCTTTTGCAGCTTTCAATATTTTATCACCTAAGAATTTATTTCTCTTTGAATGTATACTTCTCAATAAGTGTTTGCTGAAATATTGGGATTTCTTGACATTATGATGTTTTATGGACCAGAAGAATAAGATACATGAAATTGGATTGGTATAAGGGCAAAGCAGAAATAGAAGGCTAGTCTCAGAACTAGAAAGTAGTGAGTTCAAATTCTGCCTCTTATACATACTAGATGATCTTAAGCAAGTCACTGAACCTTTCAGTTGCCTGGTCCATTCTGACTATAAATTGCAGAATAAATACAAGTAGGTATTCCCTAAGCTAATCAAGTCATAGATTTGGTTCAAAAATAAAAATAAACTGGAGGTGGGACAAAGTAAAAACTTGGAGAAAGTGACCTAAGAATTTGAGAAAGGAGAGATCCCTTCATCAAGGGCATTGCTTGATCACAGAAGGCTTCTTGGAAGAAGTGGTCCTTGAGTAAGGCAGTGAAGGAAAGGGATTTGATTCCAAGCAAGGGGATATTTTTGGGAATCCTTCGGAAGGCTGGAGGAGTGGATTTGCTTAGCGTTTGGGTTGTCTTGGCTATAGAGTAAAAGAAAATTGTGGGAACTGGATAGAATATTGATGAGTTAGATTGTAGTGGATAAGATAATGAAATAGGCATTTATTAAGTGCTTATTGTGTGCCACATATTATTCTAAGGGCTGAGGATATAAATACAAGAAAAAAAATCAGTCCTTGTCATCAAAGAACTTTGCTCTCTGATGGGGGAGCACAACATACAAAAAGGAGCTAAAATGGGGGTGTGGGTGGGGATGGTGTTGATTCAGAAGCACAGTTAGAGGAGGAATGAAAGTTGGTCCTGCAGAATTTCTTCCAGAGTTAGTTAGCCTTCTCTTCTCTTCTCTCTGTCTCTGTCTCTCTATCTCCATCGCTTCTCCTCTTCTCTCTCATTGAGATAATACAATTAGTTATTGATCTTCCAGGTACTCAAGACTAGTCTAGGGAATTTGCATTTGGACACTGAGGCAACCGGGAGCCCTTCAAAGCTTTTGAACAGGAGAATGACATGATCAGATCTGATCTTCAGAACTTCTTTTTTTCCAAGTCAGCAAAATGATGAGAAGCTTTCTAAATAGAAAATATTAATTTCCTTCAACCAACTCATCAAATCCCACAGCAATGAGTTTGTTGACCGTTCAGTTGATTTGACATAATGCAGTCGAATTTTAGTTGAAGTGGGAACTGGCTCTTGGGATCCTGGCTTGCAGTCAGCACTTGCAGTCCTGTAGACTTTCTGGGGTGTTGAGACATTGAGGGTGGGTGGGGGAGGAGGGTAACGGCACCTATAGTGAATGTGTTTGCTCTGTCAGGACCAGGAGATCAATGTGCAGAATCCTTCCAGGAAGGAGGGAAGTGGAGTTGATAAGAAATCAACCAAGAAGGTTTCCCCTCCACAAACTAAGAAAGAGGCTTAAAGCTTGAAGTTTATTTCTATTCTTTTTCCACAAATAGGCTTTAGTACTTAGCCCAGAGGCGGAATTAAGAGGGGAATGGTAAAGCCTTTGTTGAAACCTCCTTGAACTCCAATGTTGTGTACAATTTAGGAGTGTCCATATGACAGATGATTGTGATCTATTTACTAAAAACTTATGGGACACTTCAAGACAAACAGCTCTCTTCCTTCTACCAAAACCTACTCTTTCTACCTTTTCCCTGGGGATCTTGGAAGTATTTCCCTAGGAGCTAAACCTCAGACTTCTCATTCTGTGAGATTGTCCTGATACCAACAAGGGCCTCCTTGGAAATGATGGTGTAGCCCAGCTATTCTGAGGGAGGTGACAGATTCTCTTCATCTCCTCCACTGACATGATGACAAGCATCCTTTCCCACACAGGACTTCCTCTTGGAAGCTTGGGGGATTGGAAAAGTTTGTCTTCAGTGTCCCCTCTTCTATCTTGGTAACTTTTCTGGAGATGATGCCATAAATAGACCCAAATAGAAGGAACCCTTTAATGCTTGGCCATTTCTATGACCATAAGAAAGATAATACAAGGGTTTTTCCCCCCTTTAGATTGTATCCTTGAGACTGGAGGCTTGCCTTTTGCTTTGTCCTTTGTGATGAATAGTTGGCCAGCTGTTAGAAAGACAAGAATGACTTTGAGAGAGAGGGTGGTCTAATGAATAGAGCTCTGGATTCAGAGTCAACTTCTAATCCTACCTCAAACACTATGTGTAGTTCTGGGGAATTCACTTCAGTTTTTTCCTTTGTAAAGTGATCACTAAAGTCCTTTCCAGTTCCAAATCTATGGCTCCAGTAGCTAAGGGGAAAGGCACATTAACATACTGTTGTTGAAGGCATGAAATGATCCAGCCATTCTGGAAAACAATTGGAACCATGAGCAAAAAAAGTCACTAAATTTGGGCCTAACTTTTGACTCCCAAATACCACTACTAATACTCTATATCAAAGAAAGAGGGAAAGGATCCATAAGTATAAAATAGTTATAGCATCTTTTTTCATGGTGACAAAGTAAGAGGGTGCTCGTCATCGGAAAGTGGCTGAACAAATTATGGCATATGAAAGTACTGGAATATTGTACCAGAAAAATATGAAAAGGGCACTTTCAGAGAAACCCTGTCAGACTTTTAAGAAATGATGCAGAGGGAAGTGAACAGGAGAAATTTTTTTTTGCACAATGACATTGTTAAGATAAATAACTTTTTTGGACCACAAAATTGTGCAGAAATAAATGCTGAAAACTATTTTTATGTATATTTAGAACAATAAGATGCAATTTAAAAAGGAGAAAAAAGATAAATAGCTTTGAAAGGCTTAGGAACTCTGATCAAAATAATGACCAAGCACAATTCCTGAGGACCTATAATGAAGCAAGCTGTTTACTTCTTGACAGAGGTGATGGACTCAGAGTGCAGATAGAGACACATATTTTTTGGGATGTGCCATTGTAAAAAATCCTTTTGTTTAAGGATTTAAAAACAATTTTTTTCTAAAGTAAGAGGGAGAAAAATAGATCTTTGTTAACTGAAAAATAAAATGCATAAATGCTCTGTTATTCTCAATTCCACGATAATCTCCCTTATTGCTTGTGCCTTCCCTCTGAGATTATTATAATGTATCCTGGATAGGAAGTGTTTATTGCCCATGTAGGTTATCTGTATGTCCACATCAGCTGTCTAAGTGTGGTTCAAAAGGAGACAGGAGCAGATATCTTGAATCTCTTCCACACTTTGATTCCTGCCAGGGGAGGAAGAAGAGTTTGGAGTCTTTGCTCTCCTTGAAGAGAGGATGCCAGACTAGAATAATATCCATCTGCCCCCTAAATATTGTAAATCTAGAGGAAGTAATTTTTATTTTTAGTTTGTTTACTTAAAACTGCTTTGCTCTTAATATATTAGTACTGTGACGGGACAGTAAAAAAAAAAATGTAACGAAATCTTGGGCTGCCTTGAGAGAAGTGCTGTCCTTGCCCAGAGTGCTGTGTTAAGCTGCAAAGTGTGGAGAAGACTACAAGAATGGCAGAATATTGAATCCCATGAGCCAAAGGAAGTGAGGATGTTTATTCTAGAGAAGTAATTAAGGGAGGAGGGGCATGGTAGTTATATTCACACATTTGAAGGGCTGCCATGGGAAGAAGGATTAGTCCTGTTGTGTTTGGCCCCAGTGAGCAGAACTATAAGCAAATAAAAGTTTAGATATGGTGGGAAAATTTCCTTCCAATTGAAGAGGTCTGGCAGAACAAAAAACTCAGTCGAGACGGTGAGTTCTCTGCCCTTAGAGGTCTTCACACAGACACTAGATGAGCCCATGTGGAGTAGGTTACATGGAGAACTTTTTTTGTCGTTGTGTTGGACTAAATGACTGACTACTGGGGTCCTACACTGCTCTTCCAAAGTCTCAATTTATCTCTTGGCAACTTTAGCTGAGTGTCTTCCTTCTGGTCCCTGGTGCCAAACAGAGCACGCCTAATCACTCTTCCACATAAGAAATCTCAGATCCTACTGCATTAAGTCTCAGTTGCAGCTGCACTAGGCCTGTGAGGTCAGGGACCCCTGAGTCCAAAATCAGCCTTAAATACTTACCAGCTGTGTGGTTCTGGGAAAGTCACTTAACCACTGCCTGCTGCCTCAGTTTCCTCCACTATAAAAATGAGATTATATTTGTAAAATGCCTAGCACAGTGCCTGGCACTTAAAAATGTTTGTTTCCTCCCTCCCTCCCTCCCTTTTCCACACCTTCCCTCCTTTCCTTCCTTCCTTCCATTCATTCTCTTTTCTTTCTTCCCTTCCTTCCTTCCTTCTTTCCTTCCTTCCTTCCTTCCTTCCTTTCTTCCTCTCTCTCTTTCTTTCTTTCTCTTCCTTCCCTCTTTCTCTTCTTCCTTCCCTCCTTCTTTCCCTTTATACCTCCCTCCCTCCATCCCTTCCTCCCTCTCTTCCTTTTTTTCTTTCTTTCTCTTTTTCTTTTTTCCTTCCTTCCCTCTTTCTCTCCCTCCTTCTTTCCTCCCTCCCTCCTTTCCTTCCTTTTTTCTTTTTCTTCCTTCCTTCCTTCTTCCCTCCCTCCTTCCTTCCTTTTTCCTTTTCCTTTCTTTCTTCCTTTTTCTTTCTTTCTCTCCCTTCCTTCTTTTCTTTCATTTTTCCTCCCTCCCTTCTTCTTTCCATCCCTCCCTCGCCCTTTTCTAACCTTGTCTACAGAACACAAAATTGTCAGTAAGAAAAGTGGGTAGAGTCACCTTCTAAAGGAAATCTCTTCTGGCTACTTGGGTCCAAGTACCCTGTCCCTGGTGCTTATTCTTTCTTACATTTATATTTAACTTTTGGTGTAATTGTTTTCACACCAACAAAGCAACTGTTTCTTAAGGGAAGGGACTCCTTTATCTTGATTTTGTATTTCTAGTGCCTAATATATAATAAGACACTTAATAGACATTTATGGAACTGACTTGAAGAGGGAGGGCAAAGTGGACTCCAGATGAGAAGTAGCAATGACCAGAACCATGGACAGATCACAGGAGGGCTAGCCTTGAAGGTACTTCAGTAGTACTGATCTATATGGGGCCACTGCACCCAGATGGTTCCAGAGAAGAAAGTGTGGCTGGTGACCTTGCATAGCCTTCCCTCTCCCCTTCAAATCCAATTCACTTGTATGTCATGACACCTCCCTGATGTCATCATGGTCATCTTTGGGGAACAAAGGACCAACAACAGCAACATCAACAACAACCTGAGGTTAAGGATTATTTCCGTTTTGCCTTTGTGATCCCAAAGCCTAACACACAGAAGGTACTTTATAAATGTCTGTTGAATCAATGAGTATGTACATCCAGAGAACGGACTTCAGTCCTTGCCCTGTTACTTTGTAGCTTTGTGACCAATGGACAAATGATTTCTTTTCTTGGACACACCTCTGAGCCCAGTCTCCCAAAATGCCTCGCTGGAATCTCCAAGCAATCCCATGACTATAAACCTCATTTTAAAAATAGAATATTCAGGGCAGCTAGGTGATGCAGTGGATAGAGCACCAGCCCTGAAATCAAGAAGACCTGAGTTCAAATCTGGTCTCAGACACCTAACATTTCCTAGCTGTGTGACCCTGGGCAAGTCACTTAACCTCAATTGCCTCAGCAAAAAGCAAAAATAAAAAATAAAAAATAAAATAAAAATAGAATATCCCCATAGACTATCAAAGGGTTGGTTCTATGTGTATGAAATCATTAGACCGAGCTCTTAGGATTTTATTTTGCACTTGGAGTGGGCTCAAAAGTAACAGATAAGTACAAGTGAAAGACTATTTTAAAAACAATGAGGGGGGGCAGCTAGGTGGCGCAGTGGTTAGAGCACCAGCCCTGAAGTCAGGAGGACCTGAGTTCAAATCTGGTCTCAGACACTTCCTAGCTGTGTGACCCTGGGCAAGTCACTTAACCCCAATTGCCCCAGCAAAAAGCAAAAAAAAAAAAAAACAATGAGGGGAAAAACTTTGAAAGTCCTGCAGAAATCTCCCTTGCTTTTTCATTTGCTTTTTCTTATGCTCCATTGTTTGTCTTAAAATGAACAGCTTCAAATAATTAGGAGTTACTTTGCCCAACTTTATGCCAGTAAGTTTGATAATCTAAATGAAGTGGAGGAATATATACAAAAATATAGATTGCCCAGGTCAACAGAAGAGGATATAAATTATTTAAATAGCACCCATATTAGAAAAAGAAATAGAACAAGCTATTAACCAACTCCCTAAGAAAAAATCTCCAGGGCCAGATGGATTTACATGTGAATTCTACCAAACATTCAAAGATTAATTCCAATACTATACAAACTATTTGAGAAAATAGGGACAGAAGGTATACTGCCAAATTCCTTCTATGAGACCGATATGGTGCTGATAGCTAAACCAGGTAGGGTGAAAACAGAGAAAGAAAACTATAGACCAATTTCCCTAATGAATATTGATGCAAAAATTTTAAATAAGATATTAGCAATGAGATTACAGAAAGTCATCCCCAGGATAGTACACTATGACCAAGTAGGATTTATACCAGGGATGCAGGACTGGTTCAATATTAGGAAAACTATCAGCATAATTAATTATATTAATAACCAAACTAACAAAAACCATATGGTTATCTCAATAGATGCAGAAAAAGCATTTGATAAAATCCAGCACCCTTTCCTATTAAAAACACTAGAGAGTATAGGAATAAATGGGCTTTTCCTTAAAATGATCAGTAGCATCTATTTAAAACCATCAGCAAGCATTATATGTAATGGAGACAAACTAAAACCATTCCCAATAAGATCAGGAGTGAAACAAGGCTGCCCACTGTCACCATTACTATTTAATATTGTATTAGAAATGTTAGCTTTAGCAATAAGAGAAGAAAAAGAGATAAAAGGAATCAGAGTAGGTAATGAAGAAACCAAATTATCACTCTTTGCAGATGACATGATGGTATACTTAGAGAACCCTAGAGACTCAACTAAAAAACTACTAGAAACAATTCACAACTTTAGCAAAGTGGCAGGATTCAAAATTAATCCACATAAATCATCAGCATTTTTATATATTACCAACAAAGTTCAGCAGCAAGAGATACAAAAAGAAATTCCATTCCAAATAACAGATGATAGGATAAAATATTTAGGAATCTATCTGCCAAGGAAGTCAGAAACTATACGAACAAACTACAAAACACTTTCCACACAAATAAAATCAGACCTAATTAATTGGAAAAACATTAAGTGCTCATGGGTAGGCAGAGCGAACATAATAAAAATGACAATAGTACCCAAACTAATCTACTTATTTAGTGCCATACCAATCAAACTCCCAAGAAATTATTTTACAGATCTAGAAAAAAATAGTAGCAAAGTTCATTTGGAAGAACAAAAGATCAAGGATTTCAAGGGGATTAATGAAAAAAAAAGGCAGATGAAGGTGGCCTTGCTGTACCAGATCTAAAACTATATTATAAAGCAGCGGTCATCAAAACCATTTGGTACTGGCTGAGAAATAGAGCAGTCGATCAGTGGCATAGAATAGGATATCAGGACAAGCTAGGTAATAACGTTAGAAATTTAGTGTTTGATAAACTATTTGGCAAAAACTGCTGGGAAAATTGGAAACTAGTGTGGAAGAAATTAAGGCTGGACCCACACCTAACACCGCACACCAAGATAAGATCTAAATGGGTTCATGATCTGGATATAAAGAGTGATACTATAAGTAAATTAGAGGAATGTAATATAGTTTACCTCTCAGACCTGTGGAGATGGAATAAATTTATGTCCAAAGAAGATCTGGAATTCTTAATTGAACAACAGATAGATAATTTTGATTATATTAAGTTAAAAAGTTTCTGTACAAATAAAACTAATGCAGACAAGATTAGGAGGGAAGCATCAAATTGGGAAATCATCTTTACATTTAATGGTTCTGATAAAGGCCTCATTTCTAAAATATATAGAGAATTGTCTCATATATATAAGAATTCAAGCCACTCTTCAATAGATAAGTGGTCAAGGGATATGAACAGACAATTTTCAGATGATGAAATTAAAACCATCTCTAGTCATATGAAAAGTTGCTCCAAATCACTATTGATCAGAGAAATGCAAATTAAGACAACTCTGAGGTACCACTACACACCTGTCAGATTGGCTAAAATGACAGGAAAAGATAACAATGAATGTTGCAGGGGATGTGGGAAAACTGGGACACTGATACATTGTTGGTGGAACTGTGAATGGATCCAACCATTCTGGAGAGCAATTTGGAGCTATGCTCAAAAAGTTATCAAACTGTGCATACCCTTTGACCTAGCAGTGTTTCTACTGGGCCTATATCCCAAAGAGATCTTAGAAGAGGGAAAGGGACCTACATGTGCAAGAATGTTTGTGGCAGCCCTTTTTGTAGTGGCTAGAAACTGGAAACTGAAGGGATGCCCATCAATTGGAGAGTGGCTGAATAAATTATGGTCTATGAATGTTATGGAATATTATTGCTCTGTAAGAAACGACCAGCAGGACGATTTCAGAGAGGCCTGAAGGGACTTGCATGAACTGATGCTGAGTGAAACGAGCAGAACCAGGAGATCATTATACATGGCAACAACAGTATTACATGATGATCAATTCTGATGGACATGGCTCTCTGCAACAAAGAATTGTCTCAAGCCAGTTCCAATTGTTCACTGAAGAAAACCATATACACCCAGAGAGAGGGATATGAAATATGGACCACAACGTAACATTTTCATGATCTCTATTGAGGTTTGCTTGCATTGTGTTGCCTTTCTCTGATTTTCTTTTTTTTTTTTTTCTTGTAGATAGGATTTTTCTTGCACAACTTCTCAAGCATTTCAACATTATTAACATGTAGTGGACTTCCTGCCATCTAGGGGAGGGGAGGGGACTGGGGGTAAAAGTTGTAATGGAAAACTTTGTAAAGATCAATGCTGGGGAACTACCCATACATGTGTTATACAAATAAAAAGCTTTAATAAAAAAAATGAACAGCTTCAACATCAATGGAGTTGGATAATAAGCACTAAGAGGCATTATTTGGAACACATAAAAAGAAATAGGATCTGCTTTTACATAAGTCCCAAATTCTTCCCTAGTTAACAATTACTCTGGTCACATCCTTGGCATAATCCCCAAACAAAAACATACAGGCAGCGAGAGGACAGGCTTGGGGAACACTCATGCTGTTTTAAGCGATCTTCTGCCTCTGTGTATTTTGTGAAACGCTTATTAAGCACCTACTATGTTCCATGTACGGTGCCAAGTACTTCACAAACATCATCTCATCATTTGAGTCTTACAGCAACACTAAAAATTAAATGTTATTATTATCTCCATTTTACAGTTGAGGAACTGAGGCACACAGGTTGAGTGGTCCAAGATTATGTAATTGTAAGAATCTGAGACAGGATTTGAATTCAGATCTTGTCTTTGATCTCAGATATTTACTAGCCATGTGACCTTACCTCAGTTTTCTTAAATGTAATATGGTGTCAGGGCAGCTAGGTGGCACAGTGAATAGAGCATTAGCCCTGAAGTCAGGAAGCCCTGAGTTCAAATCTGGTCTCAGACACTTAAAATTCCCTAGCTGTGTGACCCTGGGCAAGTCACTTAACCTCAATTGCCTCAGTAAAAAGCACAAAAAAAATGTAATATGGTGATAATAATAGTACCTATCTCCCAAGGTTGTTATGAGGATTAAATGAGGTAATATTTATAAAGTGCTTAGCACACCAACTGACTCATAGTAGGTGCCAGTTATTCTCCTTCAGGTCTAGTTGTGGCACCCCTGGCCCTTTCCATAATGATATATTTACTGTTTAGGATTTTTTTTGCCTTGGTGAATGTAAATGAACTGATATTGCTGCTATACAATTCACACACACACACACACAGGTAATTAATGCAAGCTTTGGAATCTGGAGATTGGCTTAGGAAAGTCTAGAATCCCCCCCCCCCAGTTGATTAAATGTTTGAAAAGTCCATATGAAGGAATTGGAGATTGAAGGGAGGCCCATCATTTGGGGAATAGCTGGACAAGTTATGGTATATAAATGTAATGGAATACTGTTGTTCTTTAAGAAATGATGAGCAGGCAGATTTCAGAAAAACCTGGAAAGACTCCCATGAACTGAACCTGAGTGAAGTGAGCAGAACCAAGAGAACATTGTACACAGAAACAACAAGGTTGTGTGATGATCAACTCTGATCGATTTTGTCCTTCTCAGTAATACAGTAATCCAAGACAATTCCAATAGGCTTGTGATGGAAAATGCTATTCACAGTCAGAGAAAGAAATATGGAAACTGAATGCAGATACAAGGATATTATTTTTACTTTTTTTTTCTTTCTCGTGATGTTTCCCTTTGTTTCTGATTTTTCCTTCATGACATGACTAATATGGAAAATGTTTAATGTATATATAACTTATATAGGATTGCTTGCTTTCTTTGAGGCGGGGAAAGGAAAAGGAGGGAGGGAGAAAATTTTGAAACTCAAAGTCTTCTAAAAATGAATGTTGAAAATTATCTTTTTACATATAATTTAAAAATTACTATTAAGTGAAAAAAAATCCCATATTAGATTTGGGAGTGTTGAGACCAGATAACAACTTACTTGCCCACCAGTTACTGCCCTGGAACCTCTGGAAGTTAAGATGATTGACTAACAAGTTAGAAAAGGGTAACTTTGCCAAATAAAAAGGAAAGCGTGCAAAGCAATGATGGAAGACTTTACCTCCCAACCCTTCATGAATCAAACCAATGAAAGACACAAAACATGGCATCATTCTCTAGCTGTAGCCAACCTGCAGTTTTAGGTGAATGCAAATAATGTTCTGTAATAAATCTCACTTAAAGGTATAAGTTAGTTTGGGTTTGAATTTTCTCCTGTTCCTTTCCTAGTAGCAAAAAATAACTCATTTAGAGAACCATTTCCCAGAAGATATAGGATTTTGGGGTAAGAAAATATGACCAATTCTTATTATTTTAATGAAAAACAAATAGGAACTTAGCCATTTTGATGGCTTTCTATCTGACTTATATACCCATAAGCTGTTTGTCAGATGATAAACTGGAAGTCTCATGTTTTCTACTCTAGTTCTCCCATTTCTTGGAGGAGGTAGAAAATATGACCATTCTCCCATTTACCAAGAAGAGTGCAGCTAGTGCAAGGTCAGTTGGGTTCATAGCAGGAGATGGCCAGGATGACCAGCAGCAGAGCAGCAAATAAAGATCTCATGGTGAGAGTTTGGCTTAAGGAGGCTAGGAGTGCTTCGGGACCAGCAGAATCTACAGAACCAACTGTGACCTGCTAGGCTGCCCAGTTGCTTCCCAAAAGTCAATCAAGGGATGTCATGGCAAAGCCTAGCACACCTTCTATTTCTCCTCCTGCCATGATGGATAGAATGTAGGATGTGGATTCAGGGGAGATCTGGATTTGAAAGTCGACTCTAAAATCAGTGATGTGGCCATGGGCAAGTCATTTGATTTTGCTGACCTTCATTTTCCTTATCTGTAAAATAGGGATGATGATATCTCATGGGCTTTTTAATGGTGATTTCATGGGATTTTTGTGTGATTCAAATGAGAAAAGTGCTTCGTAAATCTTAAGGTAATGTATAATAAACACTATCCATTTTTATCATTATTTATTATTATTAATTAGCTCCTTGTGCCATGAAAAGCATCTTTATACCTACTTTGTCAAAAAGAGAGCCTGCAGAAATAGAACTAAGGGACTTAATCCCATTGTACAGTCCCCAGGTTATTTTATACAATCCCCAGCTCCTAAGTTTACAGTGTGAACTTTCATGCATCCTAGTGGTTTGAAATATATCAACTAGAAAGATCAAAATCTGGGGAAAGAAAATCAATTAACAAGCATTTATAAAATGTATTATGTGTCAGGCACAAAGGCACAAAGGAAACAGTATCTGTCCCCAAGGAAATTCTGTCAGGCAATACAAACATATGGATACATAGGCATATACAAAATAGATACAATTAAAAACAAAAAAGACTCTAGCAGCCAGGGCAGCTAGGTGGTGCAGTGGTTAGAGCACCAGCCCTAAAGTCAGGAGAACCTGAATTCAAATTTGGCTTTAGACACTTACCACTTCCTAGTTGTGTGACCCTGGGGAAGTCATTTAACCCCAATTGCTTCAGGGGGGAAAAAAGACTCTATCAGCCTACCATAATGTGGTACGGAGTTGGGATAAGGAAAGGTCTCATGACAGAATTGAGTTTTAGGAAAATTAGGAAGTCTAAAAATATAATCTCTAGTTTCTGATCCATATTCTGCTTTTGGTAACTGGGAGGGGAAGATCGAAAGTTTCTTTTAAATTGATATAGTGGATAAAGCATTGGACTTGGGCTCGGAAAAATTGCTCTTGAATGTATATTTTTACAGCTTCATGATCGATGAAAATCAACAAGCATTGATTCATGATTTGTTACTTGCCAAACACCATACTAAGTTCTGGGAACAGAAAGACAAAATCATCAGTCCCTGTTCTCAAGGAGAAACAACACATACAAGAAATTTATTCAGTCGTGTGTGGTTCTCCATGACCCTTTTTGGGGTTTTCTTGGCAAAGATACTGGAATTGGTTTGCCATTTGTTTCTCTAGCTCATTTTACAGATGAGGAAACTGAGGCAAACAGAATATAAATAGCAAATCTATTATTCATTTTAATACAAATTATTTACTGTAAAGGGGAGTGAGAAGGGATGATAGGAGAGAGGGAGAAAGACAAAAAGAGTATGTTAACAGTGTTTGGGAGGAGCACCTTGTATGGGGTGCTATCTAAACTCTGCTTTGAAGAAACATGAAAATTCAAAAACTAAGAATGCTATATTCACCTATTTTTTCTGTTTGTTTTTTTTTAATCTCTCCCATGGTTTTTCCCTTGTGCTCCGATTTCTCTCTCCCAATATGATTCATAAAGCAATGGGTATTAAAAAGAAAAGAAGAAATATAAATATTCTCTGAGCCACAGGTGAAGAGGGAGAAGATTCTGGGCTTGGAACACCATCTCTCCCCAGGCACGAAAGCAGAATATGGCAATGTCTTATACCAGGAACGACAAATAGACCAGTTCAGCTGGACTGGAGAGTGTGGCAGCCCCAGCAAAGTGCCTTAGGGAGATGATTTTCTTTAAGTCTGAGAGATGGAGGGATTTGTTTGCCTCCAAATCAAGTCTTAAAGTTTAAGAGATTCTCCCGAAAATGAAAAAGTAAAAGAGATTGTCTAGACTCTTTGCTGGGATGGGAGCAGCTTCTTGCCATGTCATTTGCCCTCAGAGCTCATTGGTTTAGCTCTGGGCACCTCCCACTGATGCAGAAGAGATGCTGGAGGGATTAGGAGAGGGGAAGATGCTAACAACTGATGGGACTGGCTTTGCTGCATCAGGGAGAGCTGCGGGAAGCTGTTTGGGGAGGACTCACCACCAGGAGGATCAACCTTGGGATTACTCTGCACACACTTGGAAATGGCCCAGGCTTGGGGACTCAGTTTATTGCTGTTTGCCCTAGGCTTCATTGAGCATACACAGAGTTCAGTTGAAACGTTAAGCACTTGAGGGACCCTCTTTATGTCCAAATGCTTCCCCATAATCCTGGAGTGCCCTAATTCAAAATGATTCTAATCCATTTCCTGAGGATTGACAAGCCTCCAAGACAAACAATCTGACTCCATCTTCTTTCTCCAGGGGTATCTGGGTATTTCCTTCCAATCAGGCTCTAACTCTTCACAGGATTAACTGACCCTGGGCACAATAAGGGTACCAAGGGCAAAGTCTGACTATGCAGGGTTATTCTGAGACAAGCACTTCTTTTCTTTTCTTTTTTGTTTTTGTGTCTTTTTTTTTTGGCGGGGGGGAGGCAATTGGGGTTAAGTGACTTGCCCAGGGTCACACAGCCAGGAAGTATTAAGTGTCTGAGACCAGATTTGAACTGAGGTCCTCCTGACTTCTGGGCTGGTGTGCTATCCACTGTGCCATCTAGCTGCCCCCAAGCACTTCTTTTCTAATGTCCCCATTCCCATGACGGCTGACATCTTTCCATCTGTGGTACACAAGGCTGGCCTCTGGCAAGGGAAGAAATAGAGGATGCATATCTTATTGGCCCTGCTCCCCTTGATCCAACTTTTCTGAAACCTGTACTAAAGGTGGGACTCAGAGCTAAGGGGATTTAAAGTGTGTGTGTGGGGGGAACCAGTCCCTTGGAGCCAAACTTTGGAGTCTATTGGCGATTACACTGCCTTCTGAGGGACTCTATCTTGGAAATGCCACACACAGAGATGAGACACATGGCCCAGGGGAAGCAGAGGGCTTCTCCCCAATGTTTCCTGCATTATAGAATCAATCAAATGGAGTCCAGATTCATCTCAGACTCCTCAGAGAGGAGAAACCCGGTTTCCTTTGCATTTGCCTCATTGGGCTCCCACCCCATAATGGAAAGAATTCTAGGGGAAACCAATAGAGCAAAGCTTAGATTCTGGCTCATGTGTAAGGTCTCCCCTAAAAGTGACTTACAGAGTCTCTCCTAGAAAAGATACTCGAGGTAGAAAATATGGCAGATGTAGAAGGGACATGTGATCTCTTTTGATACAGAAAGCTCTCTCTCTCTCTCTCTCTCTCTCTCTCTCTCTCTCTCTCTCTCTCTTTCTCTCTCCCTCCCTCCCTCCCTCCTCTCTCTCTCTCTTCCCCTTCCTCTCTCCCCTCCTTCCCTCTCTCTCTCTCTCATTCTCTTTCATTCTCTCTTATTCTCCCTCCTTCTCTCTCTCTCTCTCTCCTCCATCCATCTGTCCATTGAGCTATTCATCAATATCTATCTATGTCCGACCAGCTGATACAAGTCAGGATTCTCTTCTTCCTCTGCAGACATTTCTCTCAGAGTGCTTTTTCTAAATTATATTTTAAATATTGATTGATATCTTTTGTTTTTCTCTCACCGACATTTCCCAAGGTTCCCCTTCCCCTCTCTCTTCCTTTCCTAGAGAGCCATCCTTTATAACAAAGAATAAGAGAGAAAAAAGCTCATATTGAAAAGTCCAACATATGCAGTGTTCACACCCTTAGTCTTCCACCTCTGTAAGGGACTGGAGCAGTTTCCTTCTCATTGGGACCAAACTTGATCAGAACAGGGACCTGAAGGCAGGGGCCCAGAGCAGCAGAAAACCAGTGGGACTGCCCGGAGCATTGAAGTTTAAACCTAAGCAAACTCCAGCAAAACTACCCAAACAAGAGAGTTCTAAGCCTTTGCTTGCTGAATCTATCTCAACGGTGTACAAATTTTAATTCTTTCTTCCTTTGTTTATTTATTCATAAAAAGTCAGTCTTTTAAGTTTTGTGAATTAGGTTCAGCAAAGAGAGATTTCCCTGGCGATCGGGGTCCCGGGAGCAGAGTATATTCCCAGAGACAGATTGAGCCCTAAAATAGCCTAAATGCTAGGGGCTGAGAATATGGGCGATGGAAGACTGAAAGTATATGGACCGAGCTCCCTCTAGTGGGTAGTTGTGCTACTGTCCCAAGAACTGAGGGAGCCACTTGGGCAAACCGGGCCCCTCTCTGGTGTCATGTGCACATGGGATGGCCAAAAGGCCTTTGCCCTGATGCAAAGGTCAGATCTCTAGAGACTGGAGACGTCACTCCAAATTTGACCCAAATCCTTAAGAACCAGCGTTTGCAGCCAATCGACCACTTCCAAATCCCTCTAAAACAATTGTGTTTCTCCAAGTTTGCCGCAAGAATAGCAAGTTTAGCTAAAGTACAGGAGGGGGAGACTCTATCTCCCAGGCCTGTGATCCTCGGAAAGCCAGAAGGCACCTTATTACAGAACGGCAGGGCCATTAGGGACCCCAGGACAGAGAATGCTGGAACTAGAAGGGACCTGAGGGGCTCTTTTACAGATGGGGAAACTGAGTCATAAAGTCATAAAGAAGTAGCGGTAGCAAGCGATAAAGCCAACACCTGAATTCAGGCTTTCTAAATCTCGTGGCATTCTGTCCCAGGGCCAGATGAATGACTTCTCTCCTTAGAGGGACCAGGAACGAGGAAAGATTAGCTCTGTAATTGGGTGGGACGGACTCAGTGCCGGCACAGACTCACATAGACATAATCAGAAACAAGCTTGCTAGTGGCACATTTACTGAGCTGTTTCATATACACTTGTTGTTTAAAAAAAAAAAAAATCTCAGGCAATCTATGGGTATTCAGTTAATCACCAATTATTTATGTGGAAAATGTCTATCAAAGTTCTACCAGTTTTTTGTTTGTTTGTTTGTTTTTTGGCTGAGGCAATTGGGGTTAAGTGACTTGCCCAGGGTCACACAGCTAGGCAGTGTTAAGTGTCTGAGGCCAGATTTGAACTCAGGTCCTCCTGACTTCAAGGCTGTGCCACCTAACTGTCCGTCTACTAGTTTCAAAGTATTCATTCATCTATTTTCAAAAATTATGTTACACACATACACCCCAAACCACTAGATGACAGGGTAATTAAAAACAAAAACAAAAACAAAAACAAACTTATCAGTCTATTTGGGCAGATAGGTAAAGCAGCAGATAGAATGGTGGGCCTGATATCAGGAAAACTTGAGCTCAAATGTGGTTTCAGACATGTACTAGCTGGGTGACCCTAGGTAAGTCCCTTCACCCTGCTTTCCTCAGTTTCCCCTTTTGTAAAATGAGCTGGAGAAGAAAATGGCCACCACTTTGGTATCTTCGCCAAGAACAACCCAAATGGGGTCACCCAGAGTGACCCCCAACAACAAAGCGTATGTTTTTGTAAATGACATCCATGTATATTTGAGAAGAAATACTGCACGGAGCTTAGAGAACCAAATTCAAAATCAGGAAGACCGAGTCCAAGGTTCCTGCACGCGTCATTTTGTCTCTCACTGCTTGCAGGCAACTTTTTATAACCGTGGATTTTTCACGACATTTTGTGTTTTTATTCCCTTCATTTCTCCCTGCCCACCATCTCTTCTCCCCATCCAAAAGCTACCTCTTGTGACAAAAATGTGTCAGAAAAAAGAAAAACGCTGAGTGAAAAACTGAAAGACTCTGAAGTAGCCCTCCGCGCTCCAGGCTTTGTCTCCTTTTGGGAATCGTTTGGTCCAGAAAACTTGGGTTTTGCTGTTTTTTCTGATTCCGTTGTGGGCGTCATGCTGTATATTTCCCGACTGCTCACTTCCCTTTGCATCAGTTCATGTCTTTCCCGACTTGTCTGTTTGCTCCCATTTAGCACTTCTTCTACCACGCTCATGTTCCATTTACGTGCCGGCTCAGCCATTTCCCAATCAAGAAGCATTTGCTCTGTTTACAATTCTTTTCTAGCACAAAAAGCGCCGTCGTAACCATTTTGGTAAATAGAAAATGATTTCTTTTTGTCGTTAGACTTCCTTGAGGTACATCCAAGAGCACGGCCATTTGGCCATTTCTGAGAGCATAATTCCACACTGATTCCCCGCGTGGTTCTAACAATTCCACCAACAATGTATCAGTAGGCCTGTTTCTCTACCGCCACATTGTCCATTCCCCTATTTTGACTTTTCTTTCCATTTGATGGGGATAAGAAAACACCTTAGGATTGTTTTGACTTGAATTTTCCTTACTATGAGTAATTTGGAACTTTTTTAAATGAAAGCTTTTTATTTTTTGAAACATATGCATGGATAATTCTTTAACATTAACCCTTGCAGAACCTTGTGTTCCAATCCTCCCCCTTCTCCCCTAGACGGCAAGTAGTCCAGTATATGTTAAACATGGTAGAAATACACGGAGGACTCCTTATTTCTGATAATAGTTTGCAATTGTCTTGAGAATCATTTCTTCACGTCCTTGGGACGGCTTTTGTGCTAGGCAATGCTTTCAGTCACACATTTCTGCTAGCTGACTCCTGTCTTGGAAATCAGGCGGCTACACCAGCCGGCTCGCTGTCTCTGGGAAGGAGAAATAAATTGGAACTCAAGATCTAAAAAAACTAACCATTAAAAACAAATGTTGAACTCTCTGTGTATTTGGGGGAAATACTATTTATTAAAAAATATTAATAAGGACTACTTTGAAAAGAATTTAACGAGCTCCCTGATGCAGAAAGAGAAGCTTCGGAGGTCTCCGATCCAGCCTCCTTCTACATATGAGGAAACTGAGTCCGAGGTGAAATGAAGTGGCCAGGATACAGGCAGCAAGCAGCAATATCGGTTGTGGCACTTTGCAGAGCCTCCTTACCTTAGGAGACCCATTTTACAAATGGGAGAGTGGAGGCTCAGATAAAGCGGCCTTCAAACTCAGCCTTCCTGACTCCCCTCTTCCTGTACCAGGTTGCCAGGACATGGAGAGAGGAGGTAGGCTCTGGGATGGAGGATGACCAGAAAATACACAAAAGCTTTTTGTATTCCACTTGGAAATAGGGGGTTTATTTATTCTGAATTAAAACAAAAAGAAAAGAACCCAAAAGGAAAATAAACGCCAGGAAGGGCCACAAGGCGAGTGCTGGCAGTGGGCTTGCCCACTTTCCCGACCTGTAGCATCTGTGGGTACTTTTAGCTCTGGAGGGATACAGAAAGGCTCTGTTTAATGCTAGTTATAACAGAACCCCGGCTCTGGGGGCACAAGGAGGGGGTCAAGCTCCAGCTGCACTTTCTGGACCTCAGTTTACTCAGCCTAAAATGGGAAGAGTTCTCAAGAACTCAGGTGAAGCCCGCTGTCAGCCCCACAGCCCTCCGGCCCATTGTCAGGCCATTTTTCAGCCACATCCAACTCTCCACAACTCCATTTGGGGGTTTTCTTGGCAGACACTTGAGCAGTTTGCCGCTGCCTTTGACCCATCTGACAGATGAGGAAACTGAGGCAGACAGGGTCACACAGCTGGGGAGCATCTGTAGCCAGATAGCGTGTGCTGGGCTCAGAGTCAAGGAGACTAATTCTAATCCTGCCTCAGACATGTGGCCCTGAGCAAGTCATTTAGCCTGAC
>JAJPUD010011856.1:0-11151 GCA_023553655.1 Myrmecobius fasciatus
C
Source organism: Myrmecobius fasciatus (assembly GCA_023553655.1). Lineage (NCBI taxonomy): Eukaryota > Metazoa > Chordata > Mammalia > Dasyuromorphia > Myrmecobiidae > Myrmecobius > Myrmecobius fasciatus. The sequence goes on from JAJPUD010011856.1 coordinate 2, forward strand.
AAAGGTGGATAAGCATCCTTGAAAAGGACTCAGAAAGTCCTCATCTCACCGAATGCCAGAGTTACTAGTCCTCTTTGAACACTCCATAATACCAGAATAGACATATACCTGACAAATCCAAAACAGAGGAGAAAAAAAGCTTGAGTGCATGGGAATTAGAATTAAAAATCATGAGGAAAAAGTCAGAGGTGCATATCTAGTTTGCTTTAAGACACCTATAATAGACAAGCTTATTATTTCACCTTTTTGATTATAAAAAAAATTCATTTTTATCAACCTACAGAACATTTCAGTGAATGTAAACAAAACATAATAATAGGATAAGAAAATCAACTTATCACAGGAGCATTTTCTATATATAACTAAATTGAATATAAGCTAAAAAAAAGAAAAATCATAAATATATATATATATACATATATATACATATTAGAATGTCTAGAGAAATCCTAAAGAAATCAATTTTCCAGTATTTGGGGGAAAAACATACCTACAGATATCTCACACCCTCAGTCCCACTCCTATCAGACTGAACAAAAGAAACACAGAAAAAACGAAAAACCTGCTTGAAGACTTAAATGAAGAATGAGGAAAAAGAGCTGTTCATTGTGGGGTGCCTCTGCCTGATTTGAGGGAGAACGTTTACTAAATTGTAATAACAGAAGTTATGGTCCTGGGGTGAGGGTGGCAAACTTGCTTTATAAGCCCATTTTAAGGGGGTGGAAAAGAAAAAAAAAATATAATAATCAACAGAGATGTTCTGGGCTGGAATAGAGGATTATAGGGTGTTAGAAATAAGTTCATGTTTGTTTGCTTCAAAAAAGACCCCATAATAGGTTTGGCGATTGAACTTTTACATTTGTTTCAAAAATTCCAAAGAATGATTTTTTTTTTTTTGTCTTTCTGCTGCAGTGGGCAGTCATTGGTTGTTTCAAATCACTTCATGAATGCATTATGGAAAACTGGGGCAGTGTTCTCCCTTGTCAGCCAAGGGCATGCCTGCTGAGATTTTTTTTTTAAATCGGGAAACCCACTTTCTTTTAAAGAGAGTGTAAAGTAGAAATTAAAGCTCCCCTGCACATATTCATGTAGTACCAAAATGAATGCCTTTACCTATCTAATTTTGACTTGGTCCCTTCCTCTTCTTATTTTGTTTTTGTTTTATTTTGAATATGCACTAAACACTCAAGTGACATTAGTTCTCAAATTATGGTATTTTAAAGGTATTTTTGTGTTCTTTGGGAAATAAATTAATTTCATGGCTTATTAATAGTGATAAGATGAGAAGAATGAGATAAAAATAATAACAATAATATAAACTAACATTTATATATGCTTTAAAAGTGCTTAATATATCACATTTGTTTCTGTAAGATAGGTGCTATTTTTATTCCCATTTTACAGAAAAGTAAATTGAACCTGCAAACAATTACATTTTCAGAATCATTCTCAGAATGGTTGCCCAAGATTACATAGTTAGTAGGCACCCAACTTGAGAACTGACCCAATGTCTTTTTGATTCCAGCACTTAACCCACTAGCTCATCCTTAAGCAAAACTCACATGACATTTAAAACTGTTTTTTTTTTCCTTGTCCTTCTTGAAGTGGTGGCTAGAATATATAATCCTTCAAGGAAGACACATCAGAAGGAAAATTGTCCTCTATTTCATTTCTTACTACAAAAAGAGAAATCACTATGTGGAAACTCCCAAAGTATCAGAAACTGCAACCATATCATCACCCTATCTTTGATCTTACAGAAGTTTGGGAGTATGGTGAATGAACAATCCTATGAATCATAACAGTTTTGGGTTTATCAATGAAATATTTTGACACAAATACCTCAAAGAGTTAATGAAGAGTTTAGGACCAACACAATAAAAAGCACAGGGCAGGGAGGAGGAAGAGTGAAGAGTTAAAAATATAAATTTCAACTTGCTTATTGTGTCCTGCTGTCTTTGTCCTAGGCTCTATCAGGACTTCTTAAATTTTCCTTATGTCATAAACCTCTTTGGTAGTCTGGGAACATCTATATACCCTTTCTCAGAGTAAGGTTTTTCAATGCGTAAAATAAAATCCATAAAATTACAAAGTAAGTCAATTGCATTGAAATAAAGAATTTTTTTATCATCAAGGTTCACAGACCCCCTGAAATCTATCCATAGAATCCTTGGGGGTCCATAAACCCCAGTTTAAGAAGCATTATTGTATCCCTTAATCTAAATTCAGAGAGGTAAACCACTAAATTTTTTTTAAAATAACTTTTTTTAAACTGTTGATTTAAAATATTCAGCTCACACCTTCAAAAATTTCTTGGTTTTCAAAATGTTTTCCTTGAGGTATGACAAGAATAAGAATTAGGCTAGATTTATTCCATTTTTTGGCTTTGTGGAGACAGAGGAAAAATTTGCAGAACCCTTGACTTTCATATCATTGATCATTTATTCAGCGGTAGAAGATCTCTTCAAGGTCATCTGGTCCATCCAGTTCATTTTGCAGATGAGGAAAATGAGGCTGAAGAGTAATCAGAACTTAAGGGGCAGAGCTGGAGTCAAAAGTCAAGTTCTTTAAATTATTAGAAGTCTTTTTTTCTATTTTTCAATTATCAATCATTTATTTTTCTCCTCATTTCCACCTGCCTCTTGTAAAAAATATATCCCCTGTAATAAAAAAAAGTTAAGCAAAATGAATTTCTACATTGACCATGTGCAAAATATAGGTCTTATTCTGCATTTTGGTCCATCACCTCGATGCCACTAGATAGACAGCATTCTTCATCATCAGTCCTCTGGAATCATGAATGATTATTGCATTGATCAGAGTTCTTAAGTTTTTAAAAGTCTTTTGATTTGGATCACAAAATTAAGACTATAACATAATTTATTTTCCTGGCTTATTCACTTTGCTTTGTAATAATTTATACAGTTCATTTCAGATTTCTCTGAAATCATCTCTTTCTTCATTCCCTTTAACCCAATAGTAATACATTATAATCATATGCCATATTTTGTTCATCCATTCCCTAAGTGAATCCATTTAGCTTCCAGGTGTTTACCACTACAAAAAAAAAAATGTTCTGCTACAAATGTTTTTTGGTAGGCATAGAACCTTTTCTGCTTTCTTTGTCTCTTTGGAGTTTAATAATGGAATAGTTGGGTAAAAGGTTATGCATGGCTTAGTGACAAATTTTTGTTCATGGCTGTAGATTGCTATCCCAAATTATTGTACCAATTCACAGCATTATTAACAGTGTCTCTCCCTATCTCTGTCATTCTCTTTTGTTTTTTGTTTTTATAGTCAACTTTATCAATCTGAGAATTATGAATTAAGAATTGCTTAAGTTTTCATTTCTTTAACTATTATTGATTTGGAGCATATTTCATATGATTATTATATAGTGTGGTTGACATATTTTGATTTTTATTCTATCTAATTTTGAAAGAGTCTTTTATTTGTCTAATACCTTGAACTTCTTAATGTGTAAATTCTCTTTCAAAATCTCTTTACTAAAGCTGTCTTTTCCAGTTCTTTCTTTTAATTCTCTCATTTCATTTACATAGGATTAGGGAGATGGATATTGGGAATAATCCAAGGCTAAGTTTTTGCAAGGTATAATTGGCAGTAGGACAAAAGCTTAAGGAATTCTAATGTAGAAGAAAATGTTGAATTGAACTCATTCACCAAGGAGTTGAGATAGGGAAAATAGAGGATCTAACTACTTACAGGGATGATGGTCTGGGAAAGAACTTAATAGTAGAAGGATGAGAGATTACTGGGAGGATGAAGAATAAGGAAAGATAAAATGTTATAAGAGTATAATCAATAAGGAACTTCACAGTTCATAAACATAGATGGGAGCACTTATAAGTGATGTCATGATAAAAGATTTTATCATCTCTGTGAGTAACTGAGATAAAATTGAGAAATAAGTGACAGTATATTAACTATAGTTTTGTATAGATAGTAGATTAACTGGCAAGTGAGAGTATCTGGTGTAGCATCAACATTTATGTTGATGTATCAAAATATGAAAGCAGGATTTCAGGTAGAAAGAAAGACTGTGATTGGATACTATACTCATTGATGAGATATAATATCCTGGGCAGAAGAATATGAATAAATAGTGACCCCCCGGGATCTGGACTAAATGATGATTTTTAATAGTGTGAGCTTTGTAGGAGAAAAGGATTGCTGAATTATGGTAAGAAATGGGAAATATTGAAGGGAAAATGAGGAATGAAGGATTCTCCTTCCCTCCACAGGAAAACTACAATGGGACTATGAGTGAAAATACAATCAGTAGTAGAAAAAGTAGCTAGGGATGGAGTGACAACCATAAGCAGCCAGGTTTCAAGGAGAGTCAAAATGTGAAATGAAAAGTTTTAAGATGTAATGAAATCTGATAATTATGAAGCAGTCATTCCAGAGAGAAGAAAAAAAATGAGTAAATCTGGAATGGGATATTGGCTAGGTAGGGTTGAGAAGAATGGGAGTAAGAGAAGGGGTTTTTACTTCAACTGCTAGGTATTCAGAATTACTGGGAAAGGAAAATCTGAAAGGTTGGGAATATGTCAACCATTGAAGATTATCTGAAAACAGTAGGTGATGATAAGAGGTCCATTGAAGAAAGGCAATTATTTGACTACTCAAGATCTTCCTTTAAGGCCCAATTTGTGACAGAAAGTAATGGTGTCATTGACAGTCTTTGAAGACTTCAAGTGATAGGGAATCCATTTTGTCTTGAGTTGCTGACTGTGAGGTATACTCAACGGACTGAGAGTTTCTTGGAAAAATAACTTGTATTTTCTTACATTCAGAAAACTTCTCAAGGATATCAAATAGATATTGCTCCTTGTAATACCACCTGTGGTTTAAGGTAACTCTCCTTAAGCCACCCATTTCTTAAAGTAAAGAAATGAAAAACTAATCCGAACAAGAGCTGGAACTCTCCTTTTTAAAAAGGAATTAATTGTAAGAAATTGCCCTTGTTTAATGTATAGATTTTTGTTTTTCCTTGAATTATTTAAATTATGTGACATAGTATTTAAAAATTTTGACTGTAGATGAGGGGCTCATTGATAAATGAGGGAGAGAGAATAGAATGCATTTTTAGCAATTTCTAATATTCAAGGTGTTCCAGAGAAAATCCCATCTTTGCTCTTAAAGTCCAGGGCATCACTTATAGACACACTTCAGTTCCACGGGGCCTAAAAGAGCAGGGTTAAAATATCTTATTCAGATATCAATGCCAGAATCTTTTTTGAGCATTTTTTCTTTACTACCAGTTTTTCCTACTATCAATAGTAAACAAAAAAGGTAACTGCATATTTAACTTCCTTTTTTCTAGTTTAATTTCCTCTTAACTGCAAGCCAGAAAATTCCAAGAGAACCTGGTATAATTCTTCATACTTCTAGAAGGCTTCCTATATGAAAGGCAGTATGGCATATCAGAGACCCAAAGTCAAAGTAATTTGAGTTTTAAATTCTTCTTCTGGTCTTTGCTGGACAAGTAAATCAACCTCTCAGCAATCAGTTTACTTATCTATAAAATGGGTTTAATAAAACCTATATACAAAATACCCTCAGGGGTATTTTTTTGAGGATCAAATAAAATAACATATAAGGCACTTTGCAAAATAAAGCACCAGATTAGTATCAGTTATTATCTTTCCCTAATGTATACAACATAATAAAGGAAGACATGCTTTTTTTTCTCATTTCTTCCTACTTCTGCAATGAAATAATGCTAAGATTCTGCAGTTCTTATGAAACTGAAGATGAGTTAAGAGAAATCTTTGAGTGCTTTATTGGTGTGATCACACTGCAATCCAGCTTGTTTCATGGAATCAGTAGCTTCCCCTGGTCAGTCACGAGGCCTCCCTAGCCTGTGAATCAGAATTCTCTTAAGCAAACTCCTCCTGATTAAGAAGTTCTAATTTACAAGACTGGAAATGTAAACAATAAACACTTGAAGAGAAAATTGGAGGAATAAAAATCACTAAAACTAGGAAGGACTTTAAAAGATTTTCTAGTTCATTCTTGTTACCTTAAGGTGAAATGATACTGGTTATCATACTAGGAGTTCTTAACCTGGAATCTGTGAACTTTTTTATAAAAATATTCTGATAATCATACTTTAACATGGTTTGTTATCCTATGGATATTATTTTAGACATTTAAAAACTTGAATTGAGAGGGGGGACCCTAGGCTTCTTCAAATTGCCCAAAAATCCTAGGACCCCAAAAAAGATTAAAAATCACAAAATTGGTGAATTTCAGGGGCATCATAATTATTAAATCATAGGATCACAACTCTAGGTCTGGAATGGATTTAAGTGAGTATTAAAATAAACTTTCTCTGTTTTTAGATGAGGAAACTAAGATGCTTAGAACAAAACTTCTCAAGCTATGGATTGTGGTATAATATGGTCTTGTAACTGAATGTGGGGTCATGAAATTATGATTTATTATTACTAAATCTTTAATTTGTATATCTATTTTACATAGCTAGAATCACAAAAAATTTCCTTGGGCTAAAAGGGGTCATGAGTGGAGGAAGTTTAAGAAGCCCTGGCTTAGTGGGGAGTAATTTACCCATAGTTATACAGGTAGAAAGTGGCCAAGTCAGGATTTGAACTGGACTCCTCTGACATAAGGTCTAGCATGTATTCCATTACACACCTGTCCCTGAAAATAAATTCCATCAACGACATATGTGACAAGGTTTTATTTTGCTTTTTCACAAAGTCTACCAATGAGAGAAAACCTACTGCCTCCACTTTTACATAGCTTTTAATTAGTAGGGAATTTTTTTCTTCATGTAGTGTCTATAGCTGCAACTTTTACCTGTAGTTCTGAGTTCTGTCCTCTACAGCCAAGCAGAATTAAGATGAATCTTCCTTTCATGTCAGCATTAAATACTAGACCAAACCCAGTTCTTTCAATTGATCCTCCAGTGGCAAGAAGTAATTGTCTCTTCTGGTCAAATGATTATCTATTCTTCAAGATCCTGTGGGGTGTGATTTCTTCCAATCTCCTTCATTGTTCATATCTTCCAGAGTTTGTTGCTCCCTATGGCCTCCAGGAGAAAATACAAAATGTTCTGTTTGGCATTCAAAGCCTTTCATAAATTAGCCCCCTCTCACCTTTCCAAGCTTCCCACCTTACTCCCTAATAATCTCCTGGCATGAACAAGACACTCCATCTCTCATCTCTGGATATTCTCTTAGACTGTCTCACATGCCAAAAATACTCTCTTTCTTTCTCTCTGACCTCGTTCTGTCAAGACCCAATTAAAATCCCACCTCTTAAAGTAATTCTTCCTCAACCCCTCTTAATTCCAGTGCCTTCCCTCTGTTAATGACTTCCTATTTATCCTGAACATAGCTTGCTTTGCAGATATTTGTTTTTGATGTTGTTCCTATTTCCATTAGATTATAAGTTCCTTGAGGTCAAGGACTGCCTTTTGTCTCTTTTTAATATCCCTGATGCTTAGCAAAGAACTCAACATTAAGAAGGAGGTTAATAAATGTTTGTTGAATTGAATTGAATCAATCTCATTTTCATGTTTCATCTACATTTCTTTGATTTTACTATAAATCCATTTCAGCTCACTCTGTTCTGAGAGGAACAGAAGAATAGCTGCTTTAGCGCCCTATTTTTAATAACTATATCATAAAATTATGCCTCTGAAGTGACTCCCAGGAACACTCTGTAAGCATTTCTTAAGAGCCCAGTGGAAAACCAATAAGCCAACAAATTATAAGAATCCTGAACTTCAGGGTTGATCCTTTCTGTTGGGTGTGAATAGCATCATTCGTATTCTTTGTACAGCCTCCCAGAATTCCTATTTCTTATTGGCTGCACTGCTAAAAGGGTTTCACTTGAGAGTCAGCTGAGCATTGTTGGGAGTCCAGAGTCATTATCCAAGTGACACAGCTGCTCTCAGATCCTTTGCCTCTATAATTTCCCCTGATTGATCTATCTGTGCTCAGAATGGATAATCCATCATTAGATAAGGTTAATATAAAATGCTCACAGTGGTAATTTTCTTTATATTTAATTTTATCTGCTTCCAGAGAAGCAACTTGGCATAGTAGAGAGAGAACTTGCCCTGGAATTTGGGTGCCTAAGTTCAAGTCACCCCAACAACACATGCTGGCTTTGTAACCCCAAAATATCACTTACTCTCCAGAACAGTAAGTTGCAGAGAAGGCTTAGATTTGCATTGGTAGAAGATTGTCCATCTATGTAAAAGAAATTACAGGTTAAGCTGTTGATATACTGGAGTTCTGCTCATAAAAACTGATTGTTAAATTTGCAGTGCAAAGAATTATATCTTAAAAATTAGCAAACATAAATCAAGGCTTAATTTGTAATTTTATAACTTATTTATTGTTTTGTTTACCTATATTTAAGAAAATGGTGGAGGAAATGTTACTCCTTCTTAAATTTGAAAGTGTGTCTGTCATGTTTTTAGAGAGCCAATTGTTCAATGTACAGCACATCCTGAGATTCAGATCTCGTACCTATCTTCCTCCTATTAGTCCCACCCTTTCCTATCTGAAATATGCATCATTATATTACAATATAATCTTAAGTAATGTCAGTTATTGTTATATTCAATGATAATCATATAATCCTAGATTTTTAAGAAATCTCAGAGACTTTGTACTTAGATAACAGTACCATCTGCAATATATCCAAATAGTTGTCCTTTTTAAACAAAAAATCTCCAGTAAGAAGGTAGATGGTGGAAGGAGACATGGATATTTGGGGTTTTTTTGTTTTGTTTTGTTTTGGTTTTTGGTTTTTGCTGAAGCAGTTGGGGTTAAGTGACTTGCCCAGGGTCACACAGCTAGGAAGTGTTAAGTGTCTGAGATCAGATTTGAACTCAGGTCCTCTGAATTCAGGGCTGATGCTCCATCCACTGCACCACCTAGCTGCCCAACATGGATATTTGTTAATAATTTACTGTTCTAAGCACTATGCTAAGACCTATGCAAATACTAAATCTTATTCTCACAACATCCTTTGGACGCAGGTGCCATTATTATCCCCATTTCCAATGTAGGCAATTGAGGCAGGCAGTAATTAAGATGCTTTCCAGGATCATACTCATCTAATAAGTACCTGAGGCTGTATTTGAACTCCGAACTTCCTAACTGCAAATATCCATTGTACCACCAAGCTGCCTCTAGTGAGATACTCCTACATTGGTACATTTCACATTGGGATAGCTTTAATTATCAGGAATGTTTTTTGTTTTTTAAATGACAAGCCTAAGTTTGCCTGATTTCACTTATAGTTTTACCCTCCAGATTCAAGAATATAGACATATTTTTGTTGTTCAGTCATTTTCAGTTGGATCTGTTTCTTTAGGATCACATTTTCTTGGCAAAGATACTGGAGTGGTTGCCATTTTCTTTTCCAGCTGATTTTATAGATGTGGAAGCTGAGGCAAATAGAGTTAAGTGAGTTCTCCAGGGTCACACAACTAGTAAGTGTTTGATGTGAGATTTGAACTCACGAAGCTAAGTCTCCCTGACTCCAGATCTGTCACTCTAATCATTGCATCATTTGACAATCCGATATTTCAACCAATCTTCATGGAATGAACAAGACTCTTCATCATGTTGGTCATTCTCCAATGGACACTCTACCACACACTGATGCTCTTCCTAAAAAGAAGTGCTCAGAATTAAGGATAATCCATCATATGTGTTTTGATCAAGATTTATAAAGAACAGTAGAACAACTCCTTTTCCTCTATATTATGCTTCTCAGTGTATCCTAATATTTGCAGTAGCTTTCTTGGCTTAGTTATTTGCATGTTTTCCTCTCCACACCCACCTCATCCCCTGACCTCCATTAGACTGTGAATTCCTTGAGAACAGAGCATTCTTTGTTTTTATTTTTATTTTTTTGCTTTTCTTTATAACTCTAGAATTTTGTATAGCACCTGACACATAGGAAACAAAGTTTATTGACTGTTGGTTGATTGGCTGCCATTCTAACAGATGACTTGTGGTCTATTTTTTGTAAAATAAACCTTCATTCCAGTTCTTTTTTTCAGAAATGCTGTTATTTGGTCCTACCTCTTTGTTTTATATTTGTGAAGTTGATTTCAAAATCCAAGTATAGAACAAGAGAGACAGAGACAAAGACACAAAGAGAAGCAGAGACATATATATATATATATATATATATATACATATATATATAGAGAGAGAGACATATATACATATATATATACACAGGGAGAAAGGGAGAAGAGAAGGAGAAAGAGAGACAGAGACACACACAGAGAGAAACAGACAGAGAGAGAGGGAGGTTCAGAGAGACAGAGAGGGAGGGAGAGAGACTTAGATAGATAGATATAGATATAGATATTTTCTACTATAAACAACAGCTATGAATATTTTTGTAAAAAAGATCCTTTGTTATATTTTTTAATTCATTTGTGTGTGGGAGTAGGGTATGGTTTGACTGAATTCTTGTAATATATATATATATATACACACACACACACACACACACATATATATATATATATATATATATACACACATATGTGTGTGTGTGTTTGTTTTTATGTGTACTTACATACATTGTGTTAGTGACTGGTCCAAAGCCACACAGCTAGAAACTATCCAAGACCAGACTTGAAATCAGACCCAGGGTTCTGGCCAATGCTAACCTAATTCATAGGTCTCCATTTTGTCTATAAGCATAGTCTGAGATACTTTTGTCAAATGCTTTACTTTACTAACACTGAAGTATACTATGACAAAAGCAACTTGATATATTAATCTAGGTAAAATGTCTAAATAGAAAATGAGTTTCTTCTGATATAATTCTTGATGAAGACATAATTATTTTTAGTGACAGCTACTTCCCTAAAAATGAATTCTAAATTTTTAGAGTGTCATAAATTATATATCCATAAACAAAAATGGCAAATCCTTGCCTTAAACCACTAGCATTTAATAAATCTAAACACTATTCCTTTTTTTATAGTTATTGCCACACATCATTTTTTTTGTTCAGGAGAAATCATATCTATAAGAGAGAATAATCCGATAAAGGAAATACAATGCAAGCAAACATCAATAGAGAACATGAAAATGTTATGTTGTGGTCCACATTTC